>JAGSPU010000085.1:0-38625 GCA_019321725.1 Paulownia fortunei | reverse complement strand
TACTACTCATTGTGCACGCCCGCATGCGCTGCTAGGTGCCTGCGCGCGCTGCATGGCACCCACTGTTGGGTGCCAGCGCCCGCTGTGGGCGCGTCTGGTGCTTTTTGTCGGGTGCCCGCACACAGTGCATTGGCTGCATTGATGACCTATTTCTTCACGTTTTTTTTATTTTTATATTTAAATAATTTAAATAAGTAATTAAAATTATTCTAATTAAAAATCATCGATAATATGTAAAATCAAATTTTACATAATTAACATGAATTTAAATATTTTAAAAACATGCATAAATTTGAAATTCACCGAATAAGCAAAATTATGGTTCTAATACCACTGTTGGGTTCGCTCTAATCGCAAGGGTATACGCAATGAAAAATTAAAATTTTATCAAACATAAATTTAACCCATTTGATTCGAAAGCGATTTTAATGATCGCACTTTTTCAACTGAATATATAAACAAATATAAAATTCGAATTATATCTTCCGTGCACTCTGATTGTTGTAGGAAAAAAAGCAATCAATTGAGAACTCATAAGGATCCAAGTATCTTCCCTCTATCAGGTCCACAATACGGAAGAGCAACACCTATCAAAAGGATTCGCTAGTATCTTTTTAATTGTTTACTGAACTAGAATCGTAGTAAATTTTCAAGAACAATAAATATTGATTCTTTATGTTCTTGAAACAATAATATGAAGAGAATAACAAGAAACTGATTTTTCTTTTAAAGAACAAAAAATCAAGATTACAAGAAAACACTTTTCTTTTTTTTTCTTTTCTTTTTTTTTCTTCGAGAGAAAAATAAAGACTTAAACAAAACAATTTTTACTTAAATTTTCTGAATTATTATGTGTAATTTCAACCATAACTATTTATAGGGCTAAAAATTTGATTATTCTCCAACTCTTGGAGAGTTTGACAATTTTGAACTATTTCAAAGTCTTATCTTGGAAGAATTCCAAATCTTCCAAGAACTCTTATTTTTTCTCTATTCTATTGTATGTGAACTAATGTGAGATTATATTAATCATCAAAATTATCTACATACATTATTGATATTAATTTGAACTCTTCAAATAATATCAAGATAGATATATATTATACATATACTATAATTATATTTATATATAAATTAAATCTTAGTGGCCAATTTTTATCCCATAAAATTGGTCACTATATTTATTTATTTATAAATATGTTAATTAAATAAATTATATTTATTTAATTTATTCCCTTCATATTTTAGTGAGTTTATTAAATGATCCACATTAATTTTTGGGCTTTGACTAAAAAATCCACAAATTAATCCAATTGATTCAATTTAATTTACTCCAATTGGGCTTCCTAATCAAATTAGGTCTAATTAAATAATTTAATTACTTAATTGAATAATTTAATTTAACCATTAAATTAAATAGAACCCTTAATTAATTAATTAATTTCCAACCATTAGATAAATTGTAAAATTAGAAATATTACTTTCCATAAATATGTGTGACCCTCTTTAGTTCACTATTAAGCTAGTAGGGGGCTTGCAATATTTACAACTTATGAATAATAATTATTCTAATTAATTAATTCAATTAATTAATCCACTAAAATCAACTCCTTAATTTCAAGAACCTCACTATCCATAAAAATACCTAACAAGTAATCACGGTAAACTAGTTTTAGGTGAAATAGCGAGTAAACCTATTTTAGTTGCGAGTACCATACACACACGGTTTTTTCAATAACTAATCTCCTGATTGAATCTAGGACATGGATTATAAGTCGAAACGCTAAATGATTCAATAATGGTGATCCCAATTTAAGTTCCAATGATTCTTGATGAATTACGATTCATCACGAACTATGAAAAACACAGGAGATTCATTTATTTAAAAGGATAAATGTTGAATTCTATGTTGGCCACCGACATACCTCCATGCACATCAGTGCAACACCGAACATACCCTCTTTGTGATTGTCAAGTAATTCGAATATATATCAAAGTGTTGCATAATATACATAAGGCTACCATCATACCTCAAGTTAATGGACTAGCCATGTACTATCGCATCACAAAAATTCTTATTTTGACTGGCAAATCCTCCAGCTATGAATTTCTTTCAGGCTATGTTCGGTGTACTTGTTCTCTAACAAACTCCCACATACATGCACTTGTGTTTCTACGTTAATGCTAATGAAATATAACATCCTCATCTCACGAGCATGCATTATATGTGCGAGTCTTAATGAGCTATTTGATGTCCTATCTCAAAAAACTTTCAAGTCGGAACTTAGTTAAGATAAAAACCTTAGAGGCATATTATATGATCGCCATCATATGCGCGACCATACCTTGTAACTAAATTTAGTCTAAGAACTTTATCTAATGTGTAGAAATAAAAGATGCAAGACACAAGATAAAGAAACTATTTTTTTTTATTAATATGATTCTCAATAAGATTGTCTTTACAAAACAAAAAGAATATAATATACCCAATACAATTGAGGCGTTGGGCATCCTACTCTAACATAAACACCTCTAGTTACCACCTCAATCTTCTTTTTATTCCTAAGCATCAGCCACAACAAAACCCTTTTCTAAAATTTCTTACCTTCCAAACCTGTACCTTAAGCTCTCTAAGGTGTTCTCAAGTGATTCTAAGTTAAGGGAAAAGGCAAGGAAGCAAATGGAAGTGCCAATGCACAACTTGAGGCTAAAATTTTGCATAGTTGTTTAATTCACCATTTTTGGCATAAACTTTTATATTGCAAGAGGTTTCATGACTTTTGAAAATTTTATTCATGTTTATAATCACTTTGGGGTGTTATTTATGGTGTTATAATGTACAAAATAAGGATTTTTGGATGCAAAAACCATAGAAAGAACCATTATGGACAGAAATTGTGTACATGCTAATTTCGAAAATCTTAATCTTTATATATGCATTAGTACCTTGGGTAAAATCTATATTTATCATCATGAATGACTTTATATATGAGTTGAAGTTATGTAAGTAAGGATGGATAGGTTAGAAGTTGAAGTAGGGTATGATAATTAAAGAAATACTCAAACGTGTCGATATGACGTACTCTATTTTGGTGTTGTGTAATGGGGGTTGAATTTTCTCAGGTAAATCCTTTATTTTGATAGTTTTATGGCATGGCTACCTTTACTTGTATGTTATCAATGTATGGTAAAAATATGGGAAGTATTGAATTTGCTTAAGGATGTGAAAAACTTCATGGAACTCAATTGGACAACATGGTTAAATGAAAAATCTGAATCTGTTCACTTTGATATTTCAGAATATTCCAACTCCCACAAATTGTTATTATGTTCGGATGATTAAGGACCAGTTTTGTATATACATTGGGGTCATAATACTTCAATAAAATGGGGAGGATATGCATTTTAGATAAGAAATCATGGTCGTTTTGGGACTATTTTAGGTACTAGTTTGTAACTTGACAGGCTTGATTGTAACCTTGTCAGTCTGATGTTCAAGGTCTTAGTTTGAAATTATATTCATTTAACTTGCCAATATAGGGATGGTGCTTGATGTTGGATAGTATTACAGGTTATTTTCCATCTAAGGCTAAGGAAAAAGATTTAATATACCTAGAGTAAGCTACCGACAAGGCTAAAAGTAAGTGAAGACCCATTTGAAACTAGAATGCATGGACATAGTATGTCTTGATGTATTTGTACAAAATGTGATGATAGTAATTGGAGATGTATGATAACAAGTTGATTATGCACCTCATGATATTAAAAATATTTGAAAGATGTCTAGAGCAAAATGGTTTGTATTCATACCATTCATGAGCATTTGCACGTCCATGCATGACACATGAGCCAAATTGAGTTTTTTTTGTATGCATGACATATTTTGAGAAAGTAACTTGTGTTACAAAGATGATTTGTTGGCCACCACTAGTCTACTGAGGCATGTGAGGCAGGCTTATGTGATATTTTAGGCGCTACAAGTGGGATACTTCTCAGGGGATCATAAAGGAAGACAGGAGATCGACCTCTGGTGGTCATGGGAGGATGGTCTACTTGACTGTACCTTTGTTATGATTGATGTTGTAGGTAGGATATTTCTCCAGGGATCATAAAAAAAGATAGGAGGTGGACCCTCTGGTGGTCATAGGAGGATAGTCCACTGGATTATGTTAATTTGAGATTAGCCTTTTGATTATTAGTATAGGGTAGAGCTCTTTTTGTTTCATAGTTGGTGGGCTAAGGGCCTTATGAAAGAAAGTGATTTTGAGTGAAATAATTTAACTTATGAGTACTCAAATAATAAACATTTCTAACATGATATCTTGGAAATGCATTGCATGATGTTCATATCATATTTTTTGCATGCATGATTTTTACTTACTGGGCATTAGCTAATATAGTTCATGTATTATATATGCGCATGATTAATCCTGAACTCTCTGATTTACTGGACTGGCTGGTAGAGCTCCTATAGGTTTTCGATGGTCATTGCATATTAGAGTAGTGCCCGATGCACCATTACATTGGGCGTCTTTTATACTATTATTTTTGTAAAATAATCTTTATCAAATCATATTAATAATATAGGCATTTGCATTATCTTTAATTACACATTATAATTAGATAAAATTTCCAGACCAAACATAGCTAGTAGGTATGGTCGCACATATGATGGAGATCGTGGAATATGCCTCTAAGGATTTAGTCTTAAAGAAGTTCCGAGTCGAGGGATTTTTGAGATGGGAATCCAATAGCCTAATTAAGAGTTGCGCATACGATGCATGCTCGCTTGAGGAGGATGTCTCACTCCATGGACATCAATGTAGTAATGCCAGTGCATGTATGCGAGTGCTTGTTAGAGAATAACTACATAAACAGGCTTGCTGGAAATTCTTTGTTGGAGACATGGTCTGTCGAAGTTAGAATTCTCATGTTACGATAGCACATGTTAGTCCTTAAACTTGAGGCACCATGGTAGCCTTATGCAAGTTGTGTTACATCTTGATATATTTTTTGATTACCTGATAATCATAAAAGGGAATTGGATGTTGAGTTGGCCTGTATGGAGGTTAATGAGTAGCTAAGAAAGTATCCATCATTTGTCTAGTAGAATAAGTGATTCTCCTATGTTTTCATAGTTCATAACTCAAAAGTCCTTAGCCAAGGCAAAATGGATATTAGACGGGGGTTTTCTAACAATTCATGTTGAGTCATTGAATCTTGAAATGGAATCATAGTGATTAAGCCATTTAAGGTTTTGATTAGTAATCCATACCCTAGACTTATTCAGGGGATTAGTTTACGGAAAGACCATACGTGCATGGTACTCATAACTGAAATAGGTCCGCTCGCTATTTCACTTAAAGCTAGGTAGTCATGATATACTTGCTAAGTGTTTTTCATGACTTGTGAGGTTCTTGGAATTAAGGAGTTAATTCCAAGTGGATTAACTAATTAGATTAATTAATCAAAATAATTGTTACTCATAAGTTGCAAGTGTTGCAAACCTACTGCTAGTTTAGTTGTGAACTTAAAGGGTCACACACAATTTAGGATGAAACATTCCCAATTTAGAAAATAATCCAAAGAGTTGGATCTAATTAATTAAACCCTATTAATTAATTATGGCTTTATTTAATTTAAAAGGTTGAATTAAATGTTTAACTAAATAATTTAATTATTTAATTAGACCTAATGAGATCAGGAAGCCTAATCAGAGTGAAACAATTAATTGAGTTACCCATAAATTATTTTACTCAATTAAATAATTAAATTATTTAATTGGGCCTATTTGATTGGGTGGGCTTGATGGAATTAAAGTTAATTGCTTAGGATCAATTAATTGAACTTGTGCTCAATCAAATTAATTAGATTAATTATTTAATATAATTAAAAGTCCAAACCCAATTCATGTGGCCCATTTAGAGAGGCCTACAAGAGTTGTTGGAAAAAGATAGAGTCCCAAGAATTTAATATTCTTGGAAATATCTAATAGGATTAGATAAAATATCTCTATGTATCTTTGGAAGATACAAGAGATAGAGTTAGAGATTTTTAAGAGATCTTGAGATCAACCAAAAAATCTCCTAACCAATAAGGAGGGTGGTCAAAGATTTCATAAGTGGGACTCTTGATTTCAGTCACCACCTTGAAATAAAAGGGGCCAAAAATTCAAGTGCTTAATGATACTAGAATTTTCGGCCATTAGCAAAACGAGAAAAAAAACATTTTCTTCCATTCTATTGCCATCTTTTTCCTTTAAAACAAAAGTTACATCTTTTGATAAAAGTATTCAATTCTTTTACCACCAGTTGGTTTTAAGAATTGATACTCACTTTAAACACTCCAAAAACTAGGTTAGAAATGGAATCAAAATTACTAGCGAAATTCTGATTTTGTTTGCCCATAGTATGGACTACTATAGAGGGAAAACATTTTGATCTCTGTGAACCAATTTTAAAAAAGGGGCTAGCATTTGATTGCTTCAAATACTACATTAATCGAAGCTATAAATAGAATCCCTTATTTTGTTTAAATAAACTAATTGGAAAGTGAAATTGATAATCACATCGAATCAGTGGTGATGCTATAATTGTTATAGAATGTTCTTATTTTCAAAGTTTTAATTTTTATTTTGCGCACACCCCACAATTAATTAAACCCAACAATAGTATCAAAGCCAAGCTTTACGCAATTCCAGTTATTTTCAATTTATACCTGCTGAATTTAATTGTTAAATTATGAATGTAATTGTTATTTCTGATTGGGATATTATTATTTTTGCAATTTTAATTTAATTATTAAATTGTGGATATGATTCAAGCGAAGCAACACCACCATTATTTTACAACAACCAACATCAGGCCAAGGGCAGGAAGTGCCACTGGCTGCGCACGCACATGGGCTATTTCCCGTGTGTTCTGATTACTGGTAGCACACTACCCCGAGAACAATGGGTGGTGGTGTTGCAGCTGCCTAGCATGAAAACGTTGCATGCAGGGCAGCCACGCTTGCTGGGCATGGGCTACGCCTTGTCTCTATGCACTGCCCACATGTAGCAGGCAGATGCAGACAGAGCCATTTTCGTCTTTGGGCGTGTTGCCTGGTTGGGAGCAATTTGGACTGTTGGACAGCTCGTCGTGTCTGTTGGGTTTGCTGTAACTACAGGGTGTGAGCAACGGAATTTAAAAATTAATTTAAAATAAAAACACATGTAATAATAATTATTGCATCACCCCAAGTTCAAAGCAATTCTAACGATTGCGTGTTTTTTATAGTTTTACAAAAGAGTAAATAAAGTAGTGAATTTTAACCTTTGATGAACTCCGATTGTTGTAGCATGTGTAGCAATCAATTGCTATCAATTACTCTTGAGAAAGGTTCACAAAGGATCCAAATATCTCCCCTCTAAAAATAATCCACATATTTGGACTAGAACACAGAATTAAAAATCTCGCTAGTGATTTTTAATTCTTTTACTAATCTAGTTTGGAGTGCTTTTGTGTGTATCAATTCTTAATCTAACTTGTGGAAATAAGAATTCAATACAAAAAATAATCAATTTTTTTTATTATCTTGGAAGAGGTTTTTAGAAGAGAGAAAAGTGTTAAGAGAGAAAAACATTTTTTTTCTTAATACTTTTAGGTGGCCGAAAATTGGGATGGATACATTCTCAAATTTTTGACCATATCATGGAAGATAGATGGCCAAAAATTATCCAATAATTCCCATCCTATCTTTATATTTCCATGTGCTGTAATTAGTTGTTTTGGAAAAGTCAAACTCTCCAAAATTAACCAATTCAATGAACCTATGTAAAGCCAAACCTCACACTACTCTCTTGGCTAAGATGATTCATGCATTACGTGCTAATTTTATATGCTACTTGCATTTCTATTGACATTGAATAATTTGTTTCATTTTATACGATATTTCTTAATATTAAACTTAATTCTAAAGCTCTTGCACGATATTAGTTATTGAATTTCCTAATCTAAGTAGTTGATTTTATGTTGAAATAAGAAGAAAATGAGGTTGATCAATATTGGACATAGATGGGATATATAGGTTATAATTTTGGAAGTGTTAAAAGTGTTATTGTAAGCTTATCGTTTTGATTCGATTTCATCCAGGTATTTCAAAAGTATATATGGGTAAAGTGCATATTTGGGGCATTGGACATAAGATACTATGATTGAAAGGTGATATTACAATATTCATTTATGTATAAGATTATAAATTTTTTAATATGGACAATTATTCTATAATCGGGTGACGATTGTGTAAGAAATTAAATGAATGGCTAGGAAATTAGCTTATGAATTATCTATGGGATCTTGTGGTAATTAAAATAGGATGCAATAAAATTAATGTATAGTAAGATAAATCTGATCTTGGCTTGAAAGATGGGTGAAAGGTTAGATTTATACCACAACTTGACACCTCATGCTTGCTACCAATCTTAAGCAAGCACCTTAAGTGCCACCTCAAGCTTTCCTTCACCCTTAAGCCATGACCAGACCCTCATTTCAGCCATTTTCAGCTTCCAAACACACACCTTAAGGTCTCCAAGTGCTCCAAATTGATTCCAAGTTGAAATAAAATCAAGAAAAGCAAAGGAGAAGTGATTACCATTAAGTTTAACCTCAAAATCTGCATAGGTAACACTTACCTACGGTTTTGCCTTTGGTTTTCAGATTATTCTGAATGGGTTTGTTGTGTAATAAGCTTTCAATATCTCTTATAAAAGTGTTAGAAATTTTTTAGTTGGACTTGGGTGCACAAAGAAAGGGTTTTTGATAACAAACACTTAATTGAAAATACTTGTGGCAGAAACTATCACCTTGCTGTTTTCTTGTATTTTAGGTTTCAAAGGTGTATGGTGTATTGAATAAAACCTATAAGTATCATCATATACATGTTCATATATGATTTAAGAGTATTGGAATAATTTTCATTGGTTATAAAATGAAATAGGGCATGATATTGAAGAGATGATCAGAACTGTCACCATCGAATTTCAGATTCTGTCCTGTGTGAAAGGGACTGGTTTTGCAGCATTAAATCCATTAGTTTTTGGTAAGAATATAATCTAGTTTTCTCTGTGTATATGTTATCTATGTGTGGTAAACATTTGGGAGTGATTGAATAAATGTAAGGGTGCCAAAACCATTAATATCATGAAGTGCGCAAAACTGTCACGATTGGAAAAATCTATTTTAGTATGTTGTGAATGGAACTTAAATTGGGAAGCTATATCCATGCGTTTTAGCCATTCTATAACATGGTTATATTTTTTTTTATCTTACCTAAGTGTGATAAAAATTGGGGAGTGAATGAATATGTCTATGGGTATCAAAATCATAATGCAAATTAATATGACAGAAAAAAAATATAAATTATGAATCTGTCCCGTTTGGTTCATTAACATGTTCCAACATAGATGTGGTGCATTTGATCCTAGTATTTAGGGGGATGTTATAAGAGTTATAATATATCAATTAAATGAGGTTAGTATACATTTAAGATATGGAACAAAGGTACGTAAAAGGTTGTATTCGGTTATGGTTTGTAAGTGGTAAGGTTGTTTAGTTAAATTGAGATTCAAGTTCTATATATTACATTAGGTATAATAAACTTGTTAATTAAGGATGGTGATTGATATCTTGTATTTTCACAGATTATTTCACATCAACGGTTGGGGAGTAATACTTAAAAAACCTAGAAGTAACACACAACCGATCAAAGGTAAGTAAATATTTATTTGCAACTACAATGCATAGACATAGTAAATGTGTGATTTATATGTAATATCATAGATAATATATGCATGGAAGAGGGCATGTATTACTGTCATTCATGTCCATTGAGCATACATACATGTGCATGCATCACATACAAGTATTGTGATAAATTTTGCATTGCATGGCATGATTCTAAGAGAGGAAAATGTTTTTGCTGACCCTACTAGTGCACCAAAGCATGCATGGATTTGTATGCTTATATGATTATTGGCCATTGGATTATGGCGGTGTGCAGAACTCTTTTCCAGTGCATGGGATAGTAACATTGATCAGGGCCCAAGAAAAAAATGATTTTGAGAGAAATGTTTTGATTCATAGAATTGTATTGTGGGCATAACATTTTGAGATGCATGACTTGATATTGTGGATTATTCTTTGACATGCATAATCTTTATTTGTTGAGCGTTGACTCATATAGTTTATGCAATGTAGGTAAGTCTGGTGATACTTGATACCATGGACTTGCTAGGTAAGCTGTTGGGGTTCCTGCAGGTTCTGAGGATCAGTGTACATGGATGACGACCTACTAGGTTGTGTTGTGGGTATATTCTAATATTTACAATCATTATTATTGTGTAAATTATTGTCTATATGTAAAGGGTTACAAAATGCAAAATGTCCTTACTTCTTCCGAAAGTATAGACTATTATTTTAATTTTTGAGTGTATCGTATTATAACTTTAGGATGTCGTGTCCTATATAACTCTTGAAATTTTATAGTAAATAAGTTTGAGAATAGCGCGACTATGATGGGTGTTGTGCTTTTATATAAATGATGATTTTTTTATATACATGATTATATGTGAGAAAATATTTTACTGTTTTCTCAAAGTGCTACATTTGAAAAAAATAAATAAATATATATATATATATAATATATATATATATCCACATGCACACACATGTATTACCTTATCAAAATTATTGTTATATCAATATCTATATTTAGTGTTGGGGGTGTTACAACCTATCCCCATAGAATAAGTGTGGCCAATTTTGTGGTTTTCTACAAGCCATAAAATCGGCCCTTCTCCCTCTTTTGATTGTGTTAGACTCTTCCAATACAATCAAAATAGATATCTAATATCTCTGATTATCTTTATAAGATAATTAATTAATAAAAAAATTATATTATCTTAATTTTAATTTTTTTCAATAATTCAAGTGGACCTTTAAATAAAAGGCCACCTTAATTTTGGATTGGGCTTTTACAAAGTCCATTAACTAATTTAATTAGTCAAATTTACCCAATTCTAATTAATTGATTTAATCAAGTAATTACTACACTTCAATTGTGCTTCCTAATCTTATTAGGTTCAATTAAATAAATAAATCTCCATTAATTAAATAAATCCAACTACTTGTATTAATTGTAGATTAGAAATGTTCCACTCCAAATTTGTGTGGATACTTTAGTTTCACAACTAAGCTAGTAGTGGGCTTACAACATTTACAATTTATTAATCTTCTTGGAATTAACTCTTTAATTCCAAGAACCTCACTATCCATGAAAATACCTAACAAGTAATTATGGCAAACTAGTCTTTAGATGAAATAACGTGCAAAACCTATTTCAGTTGTGAGTCATATACACGTACGGTCATTCCAACAACTAATCTTCAGATTGAATCTAGGGCATGGATTATAAGTCGAAGCCCTAAATGATTCAATTACTGTGATCCCATTTCAAGTTCTAATGATTCCTGATGAATCAAAATTCATCCTGCCTTGGTCAAGGTCTTCAAATCACAAACTATGTAAATACAAGAAATTCCCTTATTAAAAAAAAGTCAAGTGTTGAATTTTATGTCAGCCACTGACAAACCTCCATCCACACTTGTTTATAATTCCTTTTCAAGTCACATTGAGCCTTTGATGAATCATTAAAAATCCTGCGTCTAATAATCATCCTACCTTACTCATGGTCTTTAAGATCAAGGACTATAAAAATATAAGAGATTCACCTATTCTATTAGATAAATAATAGATTTTTTGTTGGGCCACTGATCGACCTCCATACATGAATATCATACACTCAACATAAACCTCTTATGATTGTTATGCAATTAGAAAATACATCAAAGTGCATGATGACATGCTCAAGGCTACCATGATGACTCAAGTCAAATAACTAGTTAATGTACTATCGTAACTAGGAAAATTATTATTTGACAAACAAATTTTCCAATTAGGAATTTCCTATAGGCCAGTTTGGTATGCTTGTTCTTCGATAAACACCCACACACATGCACTAGTTGTTGGGTTCGCTATAATCGCAGGGGTATACGCAGCGGAAAATTAAATTTTTTATCAAACATAAATTTAACCCCTTTGATTCGAAAGTGATTTTAACGATCGCGCTTATTCAAGTGAATATATAAATAATATAAAATCAGATTATACTTTTCATGCATTTCGGTTGTTGTAGGGAATGAAGCAATCAATTACTTATCTTGAACTATCGAACTCGCAGGGATCCAACTGTCTCCCTTCTATCAAGTCCACAATACGGAAGAACAACACCAATCAAAAGGATTCACTAGTATCCTTTTAATTGTTTACTAATCTAGAATCGGAGTAAATTTTCAAGAACAATAAAGATTGATTCTTTAAGTTCTTGAAACAATAATATGAAGAGAATAAGAAGAAATTGAAACTGATTTGCTTTTTCTTCCTTTTCTTTTCTTGGAGAGTAAAAATAGAAGACTTGAAACAAAATAATTTTTGCTCAATTTTTTTTGAATTGATTATGTAATTTTCATCCCTCATATATATAGGGCTGAAAATTTTAATCCTTTTCAACTCTTTGGAAAGTTTTTCTATTTTGAACTACTTTAAAACCTTATCTTGGAAGGATTCTAAATCTTCCAAAAACTCTTATTTTTTCTCTCGCCTATTATATGTGGACTAATTTGAGACTACATTAATTATTAAAATTATCTACATACATTGTTGATATTAATTTGAACTCTTCAAATAATATCAAGATAGATATATATCATATATATACTATAATTATATTTATACATAAATTAAATCTTAGTGGCCGATTTTATCCTATAAAATTGGTCACTATATTTATTTATCTATAAATATGTTAATTAAATAAATCATATTTATTTAATTTATTTTCTTCATATTTTAGTGGGCTTCTTAAGTGATCCACATTAATTTTGGGCTTGGACTAAAAAATTCCCAAATCAATTCAATTGATTCAATCCCAATTTAATCAATCCAATTGATTAATTTAATTTACTCCAATTGGGCTTCCTAATCAAATTAGGTCCAATTAAATAATCCAATTACTTCATTAAATAATTTAGTTTAACTATTAAATTAAATAAAACTCTTAATAAATTAATTGATCAGTATTAATTAATTAATTTCCAACCATTGGATAAAATCTAAAATTAGAAATGTTATTTTACATAAAGATGTGTAACCCTCTTAGGTTCACTACTAAGCTAATAGTGGGTTTGCAACATTTGCAACTTATAAATAACAATTATTTCAATTAATTAATCCGCTTGGAATCAACTCCTTAATTCCAAGAACCTCACTATCCATGAAAACACCTAGCAAGTATTCATGGCAAACTAGTGTTAGGTGAAATAGTGAGTAAACCTATTTCAGTTGCGAGTACCATACACGTACGGTCCTTTCGACAGCTAATATCCTGATTGAATCTAAGGCATGGATTATAAGTCAAAACCCTAAATGATTCAATAACTGTGATCCCATTTCAAGTTTCAATGATTGTTGATAAATCACAATTCATCCTGCTTTGGCCAAGATCTTTGAATCACGAACTATGAACACACAGGAGATTCCCTTGTTTAAAAAGATAAGTGTCGAATTCTATATTAGCCACTGACAAACCTCCATGCACACCAGTGCAATACCCAACATACCCCCTTTGTGATTGTCAAGCAATCAGAAGATATATCAAAGTGCTGCAGGATGCACACAAGGCTACCATTATGCCTCAAGTTTGAGGACTAATCGTGTACTATCGCAACATAGAAATTATTGTTTCGATGGGCAAAGCCTCCAACTAAGAATTTCTTGCGGGTCATGATCGATGTACTTGTTCCTTACAAGCACCCACATACATGCACTTACGTCTCTATGCTAATGCCAATGGAATGTGACATCCTCGTCTCACAAGCATGCATCATATGTGCAAGTCTTACTGAGCTATTTGATATCCCATCTCAAAAAGCTCTCAATTCGAAACTTATTTAAGACCAAAGCCTTAGAGGCATGTTCCATGATCGCCATCATATGCGCGACCATGCCTCGTAGCTAAATTTAGTCTAAGGACTTTATCTAATGTGCAAAAATAAAACATGGAAGACATAAGATAAAGAAAATACCTTTTTATTAATATGATTTCCAATAAGATTGTCTTTACAAAAGTAAAAAAGTATAATACACCCAATTCAATTGGGGCGTTAGGCATTTTACTCTAACAATCTCCCACTTGCCCTAGCTCCAATTGCCCATGTATCTAAGGCCCATCTTCTCAAGATATTCGTTAAATATCTTCTATGCTAAGGGCTTAGTAAGTGGGTCTGCTACATTTTCTATTGAGGCAACTCGATCCACAATGATGTTGCCTCTACCAATGATCTCTCTGATCAAGTGATATCATCTCATTATGTGCTTGGATCTTTGATGAGATCTTGACTCTTTTGCTTGTGCAATGGCTCCATTATTATCACAGTAAATCATAACTGGATCAACAATGGATGGAATTACACCCAACCCTTGGATGAAGTTTCTAATCCAAACAACTTCTTTTGTTGTATCTGATGCAACAATATATTCAGCTTCGATGGTAGAGTCTGCAGTTATCTCTTGCTTGGAACTCTTCCAACTGACCACACCACCATTCAGGGTGAATATGTATCCGGACATGGAGTTTGAGTCATCTATATCGGACTGAAAACTAGAGTCTGTATATCCCTCCAGTTTTAGTTCTCCATTGCCGTATATCAGAAAGATATCCTTAGTCCTTCTCAAGTACTTGAGGATCATCTTAATGGCTTTCCAGTGTTCTTTCCCTGGATTGGACTAATATCTGCTCATGACACTCAGACCATGTGCTATATCAGGCCTTGTACATAACATTGCATACATTATGCTCCCTATTGCAGAAGCATAAGGTATGCAAGCCATCCTTTCTCTCTCTTCAGGTGTCTTGGGAGACATAACCTTAGAGAGTGAAACCCCATGACTCATAGGCAGGAATTCTCTCTTGGATTCCTCCATGATAAACCTTTTTAGCACTTTGTCTATGTACATGGACTAGGATAGTCCGATCATCCTTTTGGATCTATCTCTATAGATCTTTATCCCTAGGATAAAAGATACATCTCCCAAGTCCTTCATGGAAAACTGATTAGATAACCAAGTCCTCGTTGACTGCAACATCCCTACATCATTCCCAATGAGTAGGATGTCATCAACGTAGAGCACAACAAATATAACTACACTCCCACTAACCTTCTTGTAGATACATGGTTCATCCGGGTTCTTATGAAAGTTAAACATTTTGATCGTTTCATCAAACCAGATGTTCCAACTCCTCGAAGCTTGTTCGAGTTCATAAATGGATCTTTGGAGCTTGCAAACCTTTTGCTCCCTCCCGCTGGATATGAAGCCTTCTGGCTGCTTCATATAGATCTCTTCCTTAATGTTTCCATTAAGGAAAATGGTCATCATATCCATTTGCCATATCTCATAGTCATAATATGCAGATATGACCAACAGTATCCATATGGATTTAAGCATCGCTACTGGTGAAAAAGTTTCCTCATAATCAATTCCTTGCTTCTGAGTATAACCTTTTGCTACCAATCGTGCCTTATAGGTCGCTACCTCTCCATCTACTCCAAGCTTCCACTTGTAGACCCATTTGCAGCCAATGGGAACAATTCCCTATGGTGGGTCCACCAAAGTCAATACCTTGTTGGAGTACATAGAGTCCATTTCGGACTGCATAGCTTCTTACCACTTTTTCGAGTCGATGTCAGACATCACCTCTCTATAGCTTCGTGGATCATTATCCAAGGGGAGTCCCTTTTCTTTATTCTCTAACAACAAGCTCTACCTCTTAGGTACCCTTGAGACCCTTTCGGATCTTCGAAGAGGTTGTGCCTTAGAGGGTCCAGCATCAGCTGTTGTACCATTTACTATGTCAGTTGGGGTGTTCTGTGGTTCTTTAACCTCTTCAAGTTCTACGACATTACCACTTCCATCTGAAAGAAAATTTTCTTCTAGGAAGGTAGCATTTCTCGAAACAAACACCCTTTGTTCCATGACATCCTAGAAATAGTATCCAATAGACTCCTTTGGATACCCCACAAACTTGCATAAGCTGGATCTCATATCCAACTTATCTCCACTAGCTGCTTCACATAAGCAGCACACCCCCATACCCTAAGGTATTTATAGGAAGGTGTCTTTCCACACCACATCTCATATAGTGTTTCGGGCATGGCTTTAGATGGCACCCTATTTAATAGGTATGCCGCCGTTTCTAAGGCATAGCCCCAGAATGAAAGAGGTAATGAAGTGAAGCTCATCATAGATCGAACCATGTCTAACAAGGTTCGATTTCTACATTCCATAACTCCGTTGAGTTGGAGAGTAGCAGGAGGAGTCCACTGTGAGAGAATCCCATTCTCTTTTAGATAATCTAAAAATTCTGTGCTTATGTATTCACCTCCTCGATCAGATCGAAGAGTTTTTATACTTAATCCAATTTGTTTCTCTACTTCAGTTTTGAATTCTTTAAACTTTTCAAATACTTCAGACTTGTACCTTAAAAGGCACACATAACCATACCTATAGAAGTCATCGGTAAAGGTTAAGAAGTAGTTATAGTTCCCATGGGCACTAACATTTAGTGGCCCACATACATCTGTATGGATCAAATCCAATAGATGCTTGGCTCGCTCCACTTGTCCAACAAAATAAATGGATGATCATGAACCAGTCCTATGCGGTCCATTTGAGCCAAAAATGGACCTAAGGTTAGTCTAAGGGTAATAAAATAGAATAGAACCTATTCTATTACATAATTATATCCCTTACAAACTTAGGCCTTATGTGGAACCTCCTTTTTTATTCTCCTTCGTCTTCCAAAGAAAAAGAAAAATCTTACCATTTATTATATTCTCTTTAGAGAAAATAAAATAACTTACATAAATGAAATAAGAGGCTCGCAGACCCCATTTTAAAATCCAAAAATATTAAATAAATCCAATCACATTGGTCCAATGGCTCATGATCATCCCATACATGCTCATAATTAACATCATATATAATTATCAAAACATGTAAATTTACCAAATTGTTAAACGCAATTTTTCTTTTAACTCAGTATAATTTTTAATTGCTTGAAATTTTTTTTAAATAAGCAATTAAAATTATTCCAATTAAAAATTTATGAAAAAATGCAAAATCAAATTTCACATAATTAACATGAATTTAAATAATTTAAAAACATGCATTCATAAATTCAAAATTCACTGAATAAGCGAAATTGTGGCTCTGATACCACTGTTGGATTCGCTATAATAGTAGGGGTATACGCAACGGAAAATTAATTTTTTTATCAAACATAAATTTAACCCCTTTGATTCGAAAGCGATTTTAACGATCGCGCTTATTCAAGTGAATATATAAATAAATATAAAATTGGATTATACCTTTCGTGCACTCCGATTGTTGTAGGGAATGAAGCAATCAATTACTTATCCTGAACTATCAGAACTCGTAGGGATTCAAGTGTCTCCTTTCTATCAGGTCCACAATACGGAAGATCAACACCAATCAAAAAGATTCGCTAGTATCCTTTTAATTGTTTACTAATCTAGAATCGGAGTAAATTTTCAAGAACAATAAAGATTGATTCTTTAAGTTCTTGAAATAATAATATGAAGAGAATAATAAGAAACTGCAATTGATTTCCTTTTTCTTTCTTTTCTTTTCTTGGAGAGTAAAAATAGAAGACTTTAAACAAAATAATTTTTGCTCAAATTTTTTTTGAATTGATTATGTAATTTTCATCCTTCATATATATAGGGCTAAAAATTTTAATCCCTTTTCAACTCTTTGGAAAGTTTTTCTATTTTGAACTACTTTAAAACCTTATCTTGGAAGGATTGTAAATCTTCCAAGAACTCTTCTCTTTTCTCTCTCCTATTATTTGTGGACTAATTTGAGACTGCATTAATCATCAAAATTGTCTACATACATTGTTGATATTAATTTGAACTTTTCAAATAATATCAAGATAGATATATATCATATATATACTATAATTACATTTATACATAAATTAAATCTTAGTGGCCGATTTTATCCCATAAAACTGGTCACTATATTTATTTATCTATAAATATGTCAATTAAATAAATTATTTTTATTTAATTTATTCACTTCATATTTTAGTGGGCTTCTTAAGTGATCCATATTAATTTTGGGTTTGGACTCAAAAATTCTAAAATCAATTCAATTGATTCAATCCCAATTTAATCAATCCAATTGATTAATTTAATTTACTCCAATTGGGCTTCCTAATCAAATTAGGTCCAATTAAATAATCCAATTACTTTATTGAATATTTAATTTAACCATTAAATTAAATAGAACCCTTAATTAATTAATTGATCAGTATTAATTAATTAATTTCTAACCATTGGATAAAATCTATAATTAGAAATGTTACTTTCCATAAAGATGTGTAACCCTCTTAGGTTCACTACTGAGCTAGTAGTGGTTTGCAACATTTGCAACTTATGAATAACAATTATTCCAATTAATTAATCTAATTAATTAATCTGCTTGGAATCAACTCCTTAATTCCAAGAACCTCACTATCTATGAAAACACCTAGCAAGTAATCATGACAAACTAGTCTTAGGTGAAATAGCGAGTAAACCTATTTCAGTTGTGAGTACCATACATGTATGGTCCTTTCGACAACTAATCTCCTGATTGAATCTAAGGCATGGATTATAAGTCAAAACCCTAAATAATTCAATAACTGTGATCCCATTTCAAGTTCCAACGATTATTGATAAATCACAATTTATCCTGCTTTGGCCAAGGTCTTTGAATCACAAACTATGAAAACACATGAGATTCCCTTGTTTAAAAAGACAAGTGTCGAATTCTATATTGGCCATTGACAAACCTCCATGCACACCAGTGCAACACCCAACATACCCCCTTTGTGATTGTCAAGCAATCAGAAGATATATCAAAGTGCTGCAGGATGCACACAAGGCTACCATCGTGCCTCAAGTTTGAGGACTAATCGTGTACTATCGCAACATAGAAATTATTGTTTCGACTGGCAAAGCCTCCAACTAAGAATTTCTTGTGGGCTATGTTCGATGTACTTGTTCCCTAACAAGTACCCACATATATACACTTACGTCTCTACGCTAATGCCAATAAAATATGACATCCTCGTCTCACAAGCATGCATCATATGTGAAAGTCTTATTGAGCTATTTGATATCTCATCTCAAAAAGCTCTCGACTCAGAACTTATTTAAAACCAAAGCTTTAGAGGCATGTTCCATAATCGCCATCATATGTGCGACCATGCCCTGTAGCTAAATTTGGTCTAAGGACTTTATCTGATGTGCAGAAATAAAAGATGCAAGATATAAGATAAAGAAAATACCTTTTTATTAATATGATTTCCAATAAGATTGTCTTTACAAAAGCAAAAGAGTATAATACACCCAATCCAATTAGGGCGTTGGGCATCCTACTCTAACACTAGTATCACCATGCTGATGTCTATGGAATGAGACATCCTCTTTTCGAGCATGGATCATGTGTATACGTCTATCGAGCTTATCGATGCCTCCTTTTATTGAGCTCCCGACTCAAAATAATTTTAAGATCAAAATCATAAAGGCATGTTCCGTGATTGCCATCATATGTGCGACCATGTTCCATAAGTTAAGAAGGATTCCAAGGCTAAAAATAAATGCCTTCATTACAGCAATTCAGGGTATTAGAAGAGGAACTGCAAAGAGTACTTGCAAGTTGCCAGAATGGTTCTAGTACATATTTTGTTGAAGTTAATCTTTTGATTAACGATGCTTCTTGGGTATTGGATACCATTTGTGGTTCTCATCTTTGCTATAATTTGCCGATGATGACAAGAAGCAGGATGCTAAGTAATGGAGAAAACCCTGAGCTTGGGGAATGGAGGAAGAGTTATTGCATTATCCATAACGATAGTCCACTTAGCATTACGCAATAAAAATAGGATAGTTTTAAATAATTATCTTTACATTTTTAAATTATTAAAAAACATCATCTTTATCCCAATTTTGATAAAGAAGTTCTCATTTTTTTGATTAATAATAGAAGTTGTTTCATTTTTAATGGTTCTTTATTAATTCAAGTTGGAGTATTGACGAATGAATATGATGTTGTCAACATAAAGAACAATATATGTCACTGCACTCCCACTAACCTTCATGTACACACAAAGTTCATCTGAATTCTTAAGGAAACTAAATGAATTGATTATCTCGTCGAGTCGGATGTTTCAACTTTGGAAAGCTTGTTTAAGTCTATAAATGGACCTCTGAAGCTTGCAAACATTTTGTACATTTCTTTTGGATACGAATTCCTTAGTCTGCTTCATGTAGATCTCATGTAGATCTCTTCCTCAATATTTCCATTGTGGAAGGTAGTTTTCACATCTATTTGTCATCTCTTGTAGTCATAATAAACAGATTTGGCCAACAAGATCTAAATGGATTTCAGCATTGCCACA
The DNA here is from genome assembly GCA_019321725.1 of Paulownia fortunei. Taxonomy (NCBI): domain Eukaryota; kingdom Viridiplantae; phylum Streptophyta; class Magnoliopsida; order Lamiales; family Paulowniaceae; genus Paulownia; species Paulownia fortunei. The sequence goes on along the minus strand of JAGSPU010000085.1, from coordinate 18,003 downwards.
ATTGAGAAAGGTTTCCTCATAGTCAATTCCTTATGTTTAAGTGTAACTCTTCAAAACCAGTCGTGCCTTATAGGTCAGTACCTCACCATCTACTCCAAGGTTGTGCTTGTAGATCTATTTGTAGCCAATAGGTACTATACCCTTTGGTGGATCCACTAAAGTCTATACCTTATTGGAGTACATAGAGTCCATCTCGCACGACATAGCCTCTTGCCATCTTTCCGAGTTGATGTTAGACATCACTTCTCCATAGTTCATTAGATCACTATCTAAAGAGTGCTCTTCCTTGTTATTCTTTAACAAGAAGCCATACCTCTCAAGTTGTTTCGAGTTCCTTTTGGATCTCCATGGAGGCTGTGTGTCAAAAGTGTTAGTTGTGGGTGGTTAGGCACTATTGCCTTATTTGAGATATTTTGTGGCTCTTAAATTTCTTCAACCTCTACAACCTCACCCTTCCTATCTAATAGAAACTCTTTCTCGGGAAAAGTAGGATTTCTTGAAAGAAATAACTTTTGTTCGGAGGGGTAATTAAAATAGTATCTAATAGATTCCTTTGGATATGTCACTAACTTGCATAAGATGGATCTCATGTCCAACTCATCTCCCACTTGTTGCTTCATATAAGTAAGAAAACCCCATACCTTAAGGTATTTGTAAGAAGGAGTCTTTCCACACATCTTATTATCGTATTTTTTGGCACCGACTTGGTTGACACTCCATTTAATAGTAATGTCACCGTTTCAAGAGCATAGCCCTAGAATGAAAGAAGAAGTCTAGTGAAACTCATAATGCATAGTGTTTCATATCAATCAATGTTTTGTTCCTTCGCTTTGCTACCCCATTAAGCTGAGGTGGTGCGGACAGAGTCCATTGAGAAAGAATCCTATTTTCTTTTAGATAATCAAGAAACTCAATGATTAATTTTTCACCTCTTCGATCAGATTATAGGATTATAATACTACGCCCCATTTGTTTCTCCACTTAATGTCTGAATTTCTTTAATGTTTTAAGGACCTTAGATTTGCAACTCAATAGATACACATACCCATACCTTGGATAATAGTCAGTGAAGGTAATGAAGAATTGGTAGTTCCCTTGGACACTAACACTTAGTGCCCCATATACATCCATATGGATCAAATCTAATAGATTAGTAGCACGCTCCACTTGTCTAATAAATGGTGACTTTAGTAATCTTTCTCTTCACACAAGATTCACATGTTGGCATTCTTATGAGTATGTAAGGTTAAGCAATTATCCTATCTTGTGTAAATTCTCTTCTTAGAGATATGACCTAATCGTGCATGCTAATACCTAATTTTTTTCAATTTGTTGAGGGTGCAAGATGGAGTTTTGGGTTAGGATAGTGTGTAAATTCACTAGGAATAATATAGGTATGCTACAGTCAATCAAGGCTTAGATGTCTGTGTAATTCTCCATAAATGATTTGGGAGATGCATCCTATATTTTGGGGATTAAGATTTATATAGAGAATGGTTGTGTTAGGGATAGTGCCCTAAAAGAGTGTATTAGTACATTAATTGCTAATTTGATAAAATAATATTTGATGCTTTGTTTTTATGCATATTGGTATGCTAGTGAATATCATAAAATTTTTATTTATTTATGTAACCATAATCTTAGTATATAAGTGTTATATATAAGAGGATTAAGATTATGGATAATAAACTAAATTAGTCAATAATAAAATTAATTAAAATGGGATCTTTAATTAAATTATTATTAGTGCAGTCCATTAACATTAAAAATATAATGGTCTTATCTGAACTATTGATGTGGTGACATTATAATAGAGGTATTTTATATAATATGATTATATAGGACGAGACCAAATGTAATTTGAAATTTCACATAATTTTTGTTATTTTTCTGAAAATTCAAATAACATCAATAAATGATCATATATGGGTTGATCATAATCATGAGTGGTTATAGACTCCTATTTATTTTAGTATTGATAAGTTGATTTTATATCGATAATTCATACATCTTTTGATTATCATTTAGTTTGTTTTTAAGTATTTTTGTTACTTTTTATGCATTTAGTTTGAAATCTTGTATGTAATGACAATAAGAGAAGAAAATGGAAACATATCAAAAACTTGGTTGAAATATGAAGAATTCGAGTTGTGGTGCTACTGATGACAGTTTTGGTATTTAAATCATATTTCTTGGACCAAATTTTATATCACATTGATTATTAATCCATTGGAAAGTTAAGAGATATATCTATAACTTCTATGTTTACCACAAAATCCAATTCAGTCAATGTCAATGAGAAAAACTGCATTTAAGAGTCAGCACTGGGCTGCAAGTTTCTGGTACGACATATCGTAGTATTTCAGGAATAACTCAAGCCACTGATGTTCTATTTAGTTGATTCAAGTTCCTATGGAACGACAAGCCATAGAGATACAATTCATTAGAAGACTTAAAAATCTAATTCAGCTTATATAGAGGTCAAAAAGAAGTTTTAATGGCTATATAGTGTCAAAATGCTGAAATTGAGCTGCCAGGACAGAATGCCCGGCGCCTAGGCGCCAAAACAGATCGCCTAGGCGCTGTCCAAAGCTTCCAAGACAGAATGCACAGCGCCTAGGTGCTGTTATTCCATGACTAGGCACTGCTCTTCCAACAAAAAAGACGTTGATGCAATTTTTTGGTGACAAGTGGCAATGGATCATGAATTTTGGCATTTTTATGAGATATACACGTTAGATACACCTATATATCATTACCCATGTGATGCTCTAGTGGATACACTACATTGGTGGAGAGAAGAAGGAGAAAAAGCCAAGAAAAGGGGAAGAATTTCAGGTTCCTTTTGAAAAGCCAAGAAAAGTGGGAGGATTTTTAGGTTTCTTTTGAAGAAAAGCCAACAAAAATGGGAGGATTTTAGGATTTCTTTTGGAAGACTCTTGGAAAGAAGTTTAAAAGGGCAAGATCAACATCAACCAAGGGAGAGGAGGATTGGTTCTTGGAACCAAAGAAGGTCATTGGGTGCTTGGAGACAAGACCCATTCCATTATCTGCAATTGAAGACAAGGAGTTATTCTTGGAGACAAGGAGAGCTTCAACCATTCCTTCCACTTCACAAATTGGTGAACAATTTCCATGTTCTTTCTTATTTATTTCTTGAAGTTGTATTCATCCATGGTGAACTAAACATTTATTTCTAGAGGATGATGTAACCTTATTTGATCCTATGTTTTGAATTCCAAATAATATTAGTTCAAGTTCTTCATATTATTTGTGTTATCTTGTTTAGTATTTCATCTTGATTAATTTATCACTAATTGAGATTGTTTGACGTATGAGATTCAACACTCGAGAGAGGGAATTTTATACATGATCATATGGATAACATAACCTAGGAATCATAGAGTTGAGAAGTTTATGAAACCTTTGAAGTTTTGAAGAAGAATTCATTGGACTTTTGTATAGTTTTATTCTTGAATTTTTATAGTGATATCGAAATTCGTGTTAGAACTCATAGTTAATTCGCCACTTGAGAGAGGGAATTGATGAGCTTAGGAATTCTTAACTTACATGTGTTGTTGACTTGAATTGATATATTTTGGAAGGAAGAACATAGGTGATAATTAGGTGAGTCATTCCTCTAGAATATCTTGTTCATAAGGTGTTTGTTATATTGTTTCTATAAACTCCATTCTTGTCTATGCATTTTTATCTTCCTTTACTTTGTTTTCCAATCATCATTCGATCTTCTAGATAAAATTAGGACTATTTGAACTACGGTACTTAATGCAATTTTTGATTACAATCCCTGTGGATACGATACTCAACTCATCGTTGTATTAAAACTTGACACCGTTCACTTGCGGTTAGCAAACTATTTCACGACCAAAGTTTTTGGCGCCGTTGCCGGGGATTGTTTTATCATAATTACATTAATATTGTGATGACTTAGTCTTGATTTTAGTTTAGATTGTTTTTATTTTCTTCCCATATTTTTGATGTGGTCTTGCCTTGAATTGGGTTATATGTATTTGTATGCATAAGGCTAGGAGTCTTGAGAAAATGGCTACTAATAGCTATCATTGGCCTTCCGAGAGGTCTTCCTTTGAAAAGATTACCAGTGTTCTTGAGGTAGATCTGTTAACACAATTAGCTGCACAAATTTATTTTCTTTCTAATCAATTTGCAGCTTGGACTTCTAATGGAGCTTCTCAACGAATGGATTCCATGGCGTCCACTAGCACTTCATTTATGGAAACCAAAGTGAGAAAAAGGCATTATTGGAAGAGTTGCTATGCACTTTCATTGGCTAAACAAGAGCCCGATTGAATAATAATGAAGCAAAGATAGACAATATTGAGACTCAATGGGGCAGCTAGCTTCAAGTTTGGAGCTCAAATGAATTCAATAGAAAATTAAATTGGACAGCTTGCTACTGAAATAAATGCTCAAAAAAACAAAGAAAACTTTCCAAGAGAGATGGAAATTAATCCAAGGGAGCATTGTAAAGCCATCCAACAACAACAAATCGAGGAATGTTGAAACTATTGAAAAGTGCAATGTCATCTTGCAAGAGAAGCCACCTCAAGTGCAAACTAATTCAGGGAGTTTCGTTATCCCTTATTCAATTGGAAACTCTACTTGTGAAATAGCATTATGTGATCTAGATGCAAGCACTAATTCAGTTTCGTTGTTTAATTGTAGAAAGCATGCACTAGATGAAATAAGGCCTACTAGGGTGACTCAAAATATGCTTGGGAATGGTGACCAATTCTTGTGCTCTACAGATTTTTTCATTTTTAATATGGAAAAAGATAGGTATATCTTTACCATGTTTGGAAGACCATTCACATTAATAGGGGATATACTTGTTGATGTCCAAAAGGCCCTTGATGCTACTCCGGATCATCCTTGTCTTGCCTATCCAGAAGGATCACCACACTCTTAGAGCACACAAAGATGTGGCATGATAAACACTTATTTTTAGATCCGAGATGAGTAAAGAAGATAGTCTAGCTAAAGACTATAAACCAAGCGCTTCTTGGGAGGCAACCCAAGTCTTTTTTTTTATTTGCTTTTTAATAGTTGCTTAGTTAGTTTTTGAAATATGTTCGTTTTTTAGATTTAAGCATGTTTAGCTATTGTATTTCTTTGTTATGTTTGTGTTCTCACTTTCGTTGCTTTTGCCAATAAGCTTTGATGCTTTATTTTTTGTGTAGGTGGATGTCGACTTGGTGATATGCGTGGATCTCCCATGAAGTCCAAGTGCACCATCTATTGGAAAGGGGAGTTTCTTATTTCACCTCTTATGTGCTATAATTCTTTAAACATTGAGGACAATGTTAATTATAAAAGTTGGGGGTGAGATTTGTATTTTGTGTGTTTGAGCTTTATATGAAAAACTGAGCCAAATTTTTCAAATTGAATTACCTATGTTGAATGATGAGAGTCCAAGAGCAAGCATGCTTTGTTGACAAACTTAGTTAAGTTCATATTTTGTGATTGAATGAATAACTTAATTACCGATTGCCTATGATGATACCTAATTGATATTGTATAAAGTCTAGAGGAAAGAAAAATTGTTAGTCTTATGACATGGTTATTCATGTGTGTATTTAATCCTTGTCATGAATGATGAATTTTTATTGAACACGTTGTGTCAAAATCTTGTGAATTACATGCTACTTGGTGTTGGATTTTACTTCCAATGAGTTGTATTGATCATTTTGTGGTGTTCTAGAACTTGCTTGATTACTCTTTGAGGCGAAATTGTAGATAACTACAAACTTGAAAATGATTTAGGCCATCTTTGACTCGTTTGTGCCTTTCAAGCCTACCATGATCACACTTTTATTCACTAGTTACCCCTTTGAGCTTCTTTTCAAAGAATGGTATGTGCAAGGCATATGAATAACCACCATTCGACTTCATTTCTTGAAAGCTCACTATACCGACCCTTTATAGCCAAAAAACCAATGATTGTCCCTAAGAGAGTTAAAGTATGACATTTTGTACACAATCTTATCAAGGGATCATATGGAGATATGTTGATGGCATGAATGAATGTATTTAGGGTTATGAGCATGAAAAATATGAAAGAAATACATCACAACTTATGTCGATAAAAAGAAACAAGTTTGGGGGTTGTGAAAGCAAAAGAACAAGAAATGAAGCTTTGGAATTCAGGAAGAAAAAAAAATATGAAAAAGAAAATAAAAAAATGGGAAAAAGAAAAGAAAGGAGGAGAGTGAGATTCTATGTGCAATGCTTTGTGCTCTCTTATGTTGTTTATCTCTACCTTTCTTTGTAAGCTAATACCTAGGCCTACGTTACAAGTTTATTGAAGTCCTTTTGATTCAAGTTTGCAAATGAAAAGCAAGCCTATGGAATACCTAGAACTCCTTTTCTTAGATCATGAGAATCATTGGTTGTAAAATTCATACCTAAAATGCATGCATGAAACTTGAGTTTGACACTTCACACACACGTTTTGAATTCATGACTAGATTAATGAAGCACAAGTTTTGTAGTGTCATTTGACTAGCCTTGGGACTAACCTTTGGATTCATGTGCAATAAGAATTGATGAGGCATTTGAATTGGTTGATCAAGTTTTGTAATTCATTATCAAATTATGAGCCTATGATTGTTTGATTTTGAGTTTTACTCGAGGACGAGTAAAAGGTAAAGTTTGGGGTATTTGATAAGTTGATTTTATACCGATAATTCATATATCTTTTGATTATCATTTAGTTTGTTTTCAAGTATTTTTGTTACTTTTTATGCATTTAGTTTGAAATCTTGTATGTAATGACAATAAGAGAAGAAAATGGAAACATATCAAAAACTTGGTTGAAATGTGAAGAATTCGAGTTGTGGTGCTACTGATGGCAGTTTTGTATTTAAATCATATTTCTTGGACCAAATTTCATATCACATTGATTATTAATCCATTGGAAAGCTAAGAGATATATCTACAATTCTATGTTTACCACAAAATCCAATTCAGTCAATGTCAATGAGAAAAAACTGTATTTAAGAGTCAGCACTGGGCTGCAAGTTTCTGGTACGACACATCGTAGTATTTCAGGAATAATTCGAGCCACCGATGTCCTATTCAGTTGATTTAAGTGCCTATGAAGACATAGAGATAGAATTCATTAGAAGACTTAAAAATCTAATTCAGCATATATAGAGGTCAAAAAGTAGTTTCAATAGGCTGTACAGTGTCAAAATGCTGAAATTGAGCGGTCAGGACAGAATGCCCGGCGCCTAGGCGCTGTCCAAAGCTTCCAAGACAGAATGCACAGCGCCTAGGCGCTGTTATTCCATGACTAGGCGCTGCTCTTCCAACAAAAAAGACGTTGATGCAATTTTTTGGTGACAAGTGGCAATGGATCATGAAATTTGGCATTTTTATGAGATATACACATTAGATACACCTATATATCATTACCCATGTGATGCTCTAGTGGATACACTACATTGGTGGAGAGAAGAAGGAGAAAAAGCCAAGAAAAGGGGAAGAATTTCAGGTTCTTTTTGAAAAGCCAAGAAAAAGGGAGGATTTTTAGGTTTCTTTTGAAGAAAAGCCAACAAAAGTGGGAGGATTTCAGGATTTCTTTTGGAAGACTCTTGGAGAGAAGTTTAAAAGGGCAAGATCAACATCAACCAAGGGAGAGGAGGATTGGTTCTTGGAATTATAAATAGCAAAGATTACCGAAAATATCTGATATTGTTCGGTAATAAACAAATATGAGATATTTATTTTGATATTTATAATTATTATCTTGAATCATGACTTCTAGATAATTACAAAAAGAAGTTAGAGATAACTTTCCTAATTGATAAGGGTATATGCTTATTAGAGTTAGATAAGGATTAGCAAACTAGTGATTCACCAAGTATAAAAGAGAATCTTTCCCTCTCTCTCCTAGACTACACGTTTTAACACCAAGAGAGATAAAAGAGAATCTTTCCCTTTCTCTCTCCTAAGAGATACGTTATTTTCTATAGAAGAGTTTTCTAGACTTTTGCTGAATATTTTCCTTCCACTCTCCTAACCCCAATCTTGTGATTTCATGAGTTGAAAATATCACAAGGTAAATTATATAGTTTGGAAGACCTTGGTGTTTGATTCAATCAGATTGAACCATGGTGAGGAAGATTTGAAGATTCTAAAAGCATCATTAGAAAAAAAATGGATTTTTCTATCAGGTTATGTTTTCTAAAACTCTCCTTAAATATAATTATTATATTTTGTAAAACTGATTAAAATTATATTTTCATACAACTGCATTAATTTTATAAATTTTTTTGTAGTATCTGATACCGCATCTTTTTGCTGCGCCCAATTTGATCGAGAAACAAATCAAAATTATTTTTATACAATAAGAATTAATTTCCAATAGGTCAGACTACCGCATTCCCTGTATATAGATAAAATAATAATAAGATATAGCATAGAAGAATCCAAGCATGGATACCTTGTATTGAGTCAAGCTATTTCTTTCTCGAAGTCTATGTCCCAAAACAGTCTTGAGGAAAGAGAAAAAATGACTCACATACCTTATGCATCCACCATAGGAAGTATAATGTATGATATGCCTTGTATAAGGCTTGTTGTCACATATGCTTTGAGTGTCACGAGTAGATATCAGTCCAATCCAGGAGAACCCATTGAAAAGCTGTAAATACAATCCTTATGTTCTTATGAAGGACTAAGGATGTCTTTTTGGTTATGGCTATGGAGAGTTGAAGCTTAAGGCTTCACATATTCTAGTTTTTAGTCTGAAAAAGATGATTTAAAGTTCTGAATTAATATTCAACCTAAATGGTGGGGCGATCACTGATTCCACCACCGATGCTGAATACATACATGTATGCTTTGAAAGAAGCTATTTAGATATGGAGCTTCATCAAAGAGGTGGGCATAGTTCTGACTAAGTTGATCCAATGTTAGTGTATTATGATAATAATAGGACGATTATACAAGCAATGGAGATAAGATCTCATCAAATATTCAAACACATAACAAGGCGATACCACTTGATTCAAGAAATCATTGGTAGAGATAATATCCAGTGAGAGAGAGTTGCCTCGATTGAAAATATAGTAGATCCACTAATTGAACCCCTAGCACAAAGAGTATTTTAAGGACATCTTGTGATGATGGGCGTTAAATACATTAGTTATTAGCTCTATGGCATGTGGGAGATTGTTAGAATAGTGTACAACGAGTGAATTAGCTTCATCACATTTATACTCTTGTAATAGACAATCTTATTTCTATATTAAAAAATGGTAGTTTCTTTATTTTAATAGTTATTGCCATTTAGATAAATTCCCAAGACCAAACAAAGCTATGGGCATGGCCGCGCATATGATGGCGATCATGGAATATGACTTTATGGCTTTGGTCTTAAATTTATTCCAAGTCGAGAGTCCATTGAGACAAAAACATCGGTAAGCTCCAATAAGACTTGTGCACATGATGCATCCTCAAAAGGAGGATGTCTCACTGTATAGACATTGGTGTAAGGACACTTGTGCATGTGTGAAAGTCCTTGTTAGAGAACATGTACACCGAACAACCCTTCTTAGAAATTCCCAATTGGAAACATCACTTGGTGAATGGAAACTTCATAGTTATGATACTGCAAGAATTGGTCTGACTTGCTTACCATCGTAACCCTGTACACGACATGTTATACTTTGGTATATTTTCCAATTACCTAACAATCATAAGGGAAATATTTCGGGTGAAACATCTTTATGTATGGAGGTTAATAAATGACCAATAAATGACCCATCACTTACCTAGATGAATAGGTGAATCTCTTATGATTTGCATAGTCCTCGACTCAAAAGTCTCTAGCCAAGGCAAGATAATATTAGATTGGGGTTTTCTAATGATTCACAAAGGAGTCAATGAGACTGGAAATGGAATCATAGTTATTGGTTAAATTAGGTTTTTTTACTAATACTCCATGCCCTAGTCTTAATAGCGAGATTAAAAGACAGAAGGAACATACTTGTATGATAATAGTAATAAGAAATAGGTGCGTTGTTTCTGTTAGAGTAGGATGCCCAACACCATAATTAGATTGGGTGTATTGTACTCTTTTCTTTTGTAAGACAATCTTATTGGGAATCATATTAATTAAAAAGGTTGGGTCAACCTGTGAATTCTCTTCTTAGAGATGTGACTAAATCTAACATGCCATCATAGTTGGGAACTATAATTATCTAATTTTTCTTTTGTTTTGTTTAATAACTAGTATGGAATTTGTGGTTGTATTAATCATTTATCAATATACCAACACCAAGAACCATGGAACATTTCCACCTTCGATCTTTTAACAAAACTTTCTCTATCCAATAGAGATCATGCTCTTAATGTCTTTTAGCACTAAAGAAAAATAATTAGAACTACCCTAATTCCATCTAGAGTTAAGTGGATTGCACATTTAGCTAATGAAACGACATTTGCTTCACTCATAAGCTGAAAGATTGTCCTCTTAGTCTCATTCTTTGCAACTCTTTGAAAAGTTGGGACATATCTGGTATCTTATACCCAAGAACAGTTGTCAGTACTGATGGTATTCTTCTTGTCAACTTTTGCAACTATTTACAGAGATGGGATCAATTTCCAATATCTAATATTTAAGAAGAATTTTGAATGTCGATTATTTAATTCAACAAAACTTAAATTTGAACCAAAAATCTTTCTAATTCAAAACTCTATTTAGAATATTTTTCTAAATCATTAAGCAAGTCAATATTTGCATCTCTCTTCCAAAGCCCCATTATCCTGTAGTAGTGTCATGAACCATTCTTATCTAGATTAATCCTCTAGCTTTGTCAAATACAATCTCCTATACCTCTCTATAGGATGTCTTTCTTCAATAATTTTAGAAGGGTTTTTCTACAACCCTTTGTAAAATATGTAGTGGGAGATACTTCCATAATTCTTATGAGAGTTGTTTTAACAACTATTTATAGAAACTTTCCTTCTGCACATTTCTTAACCTCTGAAATTTGAGAACCATTCTCAAATTTCAAGAGTAATCCAGATAATATTGGAGCTTAGTAATGTTTATTTATGCTTGGAATAATTTCTAGTGGAATTATAAGTGATAATGTTTATCCTAAATGAGGCAAAAAAATGAGTAAACTATGGAAAAATAATATTTATTTAATATAAGGTCTTTAATACTAAAGGTCTTCCACTATTTTCTTCGAACTCCATCACCCCTAATGGAAGTTTCGGGAAATTGGATTTACTAGTGAGCTTGAGGTCCAATGAAAATATTTCACACCCCAATTTTATGACCCCATGAAATATTTCTATTGGTAGTCAACTCTTTGATGATTATATCACATTACAAGCCTCAAGTTTGTTTTTCCTCACCTCTTCCCATGTACCATAATTTTATGAGCCCATATCGTACTAAGTGTCAAACAACACCTACCAAATGTTCGGGTAGATGGAGCATCAAGATGTCCCATAACTCATGACCAACATAATGACGAGTACATCCCACGTGAACTCTATGCTTGGTAGAGATCACAACTTTCCAACACAAGACCACCCCATGACTTATAGCTAGTGATCAAGTACGGTAGCGTTGTCATGTCTCTACCTTAGATGGTAGGCATGGAACGATAGGTACTACCTAACTTCTCTATTTTTGTTTGAAATCGAATTATAAAAAATTCTTTACTTAATTTCATAAATTAAGTGGGGTTTGATTTTTTCCAAGACCTCATCAATTAAATTACTAGGTAGGTTATTTAATGCTCATCATCATATGGACACAAGTAAGTACATTAAATAAAATCTAACATACATCATATGCAAAAGCGGTGGGATGATCATGGCCAATCTATGCTACCCGGTTGAGCTAAAAATGGGTCAAGGTCAATCTAAGGGTAGAAATATATAGAACTATTCCATTACGTTTCATTTTTGTACCCATACATTCATGGGCTTTGAATCTCCTATTTTATTATATTTGTATTTAGTAACCCATACAAGCATAGCCCTTTAGTCATCGAGTGTCCTCCATTTACCAAATTAAAATAAAAATCTCACTTTCTATTCTACTCTCTTTGCAATAATTTAAATGCAATACAAAAATTAGAATAAGAGGCTCGCATAGCCCAAAAAATTAAAAATAATTTAAAAACTTCTAATCACATTGGTCATAGGCCGATGATCATCCCTAAATAAATCATGCAATAAACGTTCATCACATGAATTTTAAAGCATATAAACTTACTAAGTTGTTTAAAGTTGTCAATTTTTAAAGATTTGGGATAAAATAAAGTTTTCAAGAAAAACTTTAGTCTGTAAAAACACATACACATGCACATGGGACTGCCCAGCACACGGGCTGGGCAGTCAGCCGAGAGGACACTACTTTCAGCCAGTAGGTGCAAGCTGTGCCTATTTTTATTCTGCAGCCGGCAGCTACCAAGCAGCCACCGTCCTGCCTGTTAGGGCACTGGTCAGCTACCCAACGGGTCCTGTCGATCACTCATTGGGCATCAAGCCTACAATCAAACCCCATCGCTCAATGTCCAACTTGTAACAAACGAAACATTCGAATGTTTGTGTGTGTTCATCAATTTAACTAATAAAACAATTTATGAAAATTATTTTATCCTACAATCTAACAAAAATTCCAACACATTTAACTATTAAATGATATATGCTTATCAAATATAAACATAAAATGAATTAAAAAACAACATATTAAAAAATACAAAACCATGGCTCTGATACCACTGTTGACTTCGCTATAACTATCGAATGTGCGCAGCTGAATTTAAATATTAAGTTGAAATAAAAAACATATGCAACAACAATTATTACATCACATCAAGTGCGAAGTGATTCTAATGATTGTGTGTTTTATAAGTTTTACAAAAGAGTAAATAAAGTCTTGAACTTTTACCTTTATGTACTCGGTTGCTATGGGATGTGTAGTATTGCTATCAATCACTCTCGAGAAAGGTTCACAAGGGATCCAAATATCTCCCCTCAAAAGATAGTCCACATGTTTCGACTAGAGCACGAAATTGAATTTCACGCTAGTGATTTTTAATTTTTTTACTAATCAAGTTTGGAGTGCTTTTGTGTGTATCAATTCTTAATCCAACTTGTGGAAACAAGAATTCAATACATTAAATAATCAAAGATAATTTTTGATTATTCTGGAAGAGGTTTTTGGAAGAGAGAAAAGTGTCAAGAGACAAAAATCATTTTTCTTCTTAATACTTTTAAGTGGTCGAAAATTGGGATGGATACATCCTTAAATTTTCAGCCATATCATGAAAGATAGATGGCCGAAAAATATACAATAATTTCCATCCTATCTCTATATTCCCATGTGTTGTAATTATTTGTTTTGGAAGATTCAAACTCTCCAAAAATAACCAATTCATTGAACTTATCCCCATAGAATGAATGTGGCAAATTTTATGGTTTTCTACAAGCCATAAATTAGGCCCCTTCTCCCTCTTCTTGATTGTGTTGGACTCTTTCAATGCAATCAAGATAGATATATAATATCTCTAATTATCTTCATAAGATAATTAATTAATAAAAAAATCTTGTTATCTTATTTTTAATTTCTTTCAATAATTCAACCTTTAAATACAAGGCCACCTTAATTTTGGGCTTGGACTTTTACAAAGTCCATTAATTAATTCAATTAATCAAATTTACCCAATTCTATTTAACTGATCCAATCAAATAATTACTACACTCCAATTGGGCTTCCTAATCTTATTAGCTTCAATTAAATAATCTATTTACTTAATTCAATATTTAATTCAACATATTAAATTAATTTAAGACCCAAATTAATCTCCATTAATTAAATAAATCTAATTTCTTGGATTAATTTCTAGATTAGAAATGTTCCACGCCAAATTTATGTGTGACACTTTAGGTTCAAAACTAAGATAGTAGTGGACTTACACTATTTACAACTTATGAATAACATGTATTCTGATTAATTAATCCAACTAATTAATTTACTTGAAATTAATTTCTTAATTCCAAGAACCTCACTATCTATAAAAATACCTAGGAAGTAATCATGACAAACTAGTCTTAGGTGAAATAGTGAGTAAACATATTTCAGTTGTGAGTCTCATACACGTACGATCCTTCCAATAACTAATATTCCGATAGAATTTAAGGCATGGATTATAAGTTGAAACCCTAAATGATTTAATAATTGTAATCCCATTTCAAGTTCCAATGATTCCTGATGAATCAAAATTCATCCTGTCTTGGTCAAGATCTTCGAATTACGAATTACGAAAATACAAGAGATTCCCTTATTAAGAAAAAGATAAGTGTTGAATTCTGTGTTGGCCACTAACAAACCTCCATGCACACCAGTGCAGTACTTAACATACTCATTTATCATTGTCCAGCAATCAGAAGATAAATAAAAGTGTAGTAGGATTCACACAAGCCTAAATCTTGCCTCAAGTTCGAGGACTATTCTTATACTATCATAACATAAAAGTTCTTATTTCGACAGGCAACGCCTCCAGCTAAAATCCATGTTTGGTATACTTGTTCTCTAACTGGAACCCACATGCATGCACTTGCATATCTATGCTAATGCCAATTGAATGCGACATCCATGTCTTACAAGCATGTATCATATTCGTAAGTCTTATTGGGCTATTTGTTGTCCCATCTCAAAAAGCCCTCGACTTTAAACTTATTTAAGACCAAAGCTTTAGAGGCATGTTCGATGACCACTATCATATGCGTGACCATGCTCCATAGCTAAATTTGGTCTAAGGATTTTATCTAATATGCAGAAAGAAAAATGCAAGACATAAGATAAAGAAAGTGCCTTTTTATTAATATGATTCCCAATAAGATTGTGTTACAAAAGAAAAGAGTATAATACACTTAATTTGATTAGAGTGTTGGGCATTCTACTCTAATAGGCATTTCCTTGCTCCTTCGAAAGATAGAGTAATTATTTTCTTTATCTTATGTCTTACGTTGACCAAATTTAGCCATGGGGCATGGTCGCTCATATGATGGTGATCATGAAACATGCCTCTACTTTGGTCTTAAATAAGTTCCAAGTTGATGGTTTTTTGAGATGGAACATCAAATAGCCCAATAAGACTCTCACATATGATGCATGCTCGTAAGACGAAGATATCGCATTCTATTGGCATTAGCATAGAGACATAAGTGCATGTATGTGGGTGCTTGTTAGAGAACAAGTACACCGAACAAGAAAGAAAATTCTTAGTTGGATGCTTTGCTTTTCTAAATAAGAATTTATGTGTTGCAATAGTATATGGCTAGTCTTCAGACTCGAGGCACAATGGTAACCTTGTGTGCATCCTGCAGTACTTTGATATATCTTCTGATTGCATAAAAATCACAAAGAAAGTGTGTTAAGTATTGCACTGGTGTGCATGGAGGTTTGTCAGTAAACAACATAGAATTCGACACTTATCTTCTTAATAAGGAATGTTTTCATAGTTCGTGATTCAAAGACCTTGACCATGGTTGGATGAATTTTGATTCATCCAGAATCATTGGAACTTGAAATAGGATCACAATTATTGAATCATTTAGGATTTCGACTTATAATCCGTGTCCTAAATTCAATCGGGAGATTAGTTGTCGAAATGAACAAACATGTATGGAACTTGCAACTAAAATAGGTTTACTCATTATTTCACCTAAGGCGAGTTTGTCATGATTACTTGTTAGGTGTTCTCATGGATAGTGAGGTTCTTGGAATTAAGGAGTTAATTCCAAGTGAATTAATTAATTGGATTCATTAATCAGAATAATGGTTATTCATAAGTTGCAAATGTTGTAAGCCCACTACTAGCTTAGTTGTGTGCCTAAAGAGTCACACACAAATTTGGAGTGGAACATTTCTAATCTACGAATTAATCCAAGTGGTTGGATTTATTTAATTAATAGAGATTAATTTAGGAGCTTAAATTAATTCAATGGGTTGAATTAATTATTCGATTAAGTAAAAAAACTACTTAATTGAACTAATAAGATTAGGAAGCCCAATTGGAGTGCTGTAATTAATTGATTGAATTAATTGATTGGAATTGGGCAATTTGATTAATTGGATTAATTAATGTAGTTTTGGACTGCCTAAAATTAAGGTGGATTTTATTTGAAGGCCTACTTAAATTGTTGGAAGAAAATAAAAATAAGATAATATGATTTTCTTATAATAATATTGGCTTACAAAGAAAAGGTAAGGGAATTAATTATTCGATTAAGTAAAAAAACTACTTAATTGAACTAATAAGATTAGGAAGCCCAATTGGAGTGCTGTAATTAATTGATTGAATTAATTGATTGGAATTGGGCAATTTGATTAATTGGATTAATTAATGTAGTTTTGGACTGCCTAAAATTAAGGTGGATTTTATTTGAAGGCCTACTTAAATTGTTGGAAGAAAATAAAAATAAGATAATATGATTTTCTTATAAATAATATTGGCTTACAAAGAAAAGGTAAGGATAACCAAAATAAGAGAGCACAAAGTATTGCACATAGAATCTCTCTCCCCTCATTTCTTTTATCTTTCCCAATTCTTTTCTTTTTTCCTTTGGGATTCATGCTTTTTTTCTCTCTCTTTTTTGCTTCGCTTTTTTTTTCTTTTTTTTAATGAATCCCAAGGCTTCATTTCTTGTTCTTTTGCTTTGAAAACCCCAAACTTGTTTCATTTGATATTCATGGGCTGTGATGAATTCTATTCACATCATTTTTGCTCATGTACCCAAACGCATTCACTTTCATTCACAAAATGTTTTCGTACAACCCTTAAACAAAATCGTGCATAATATGTCACATTAATATCTCTTAAGGACAATCAATAGTTTTTCGGGCTACAAAGGCTAGTTACAATGAGTTACAAGAAACCAAGTTTAATAGTGGCCATTCATATGCCTTACACATACCATTTTTTGAAAAAGGCTCAAAGGGGTAACTAATGATAATAATGTGATCATGGAAAGATTGAAAGGCACAAACGAGTCGGAGATGATTTAAATCATTTCCAAAGTTTGCTAGTTCTAGAACACCTCATATTAACCTAAGTCATTTCTAAGTTTCGCCTCAAAGAGTAATCAAGCAAGTTCTAGAACTCCTCATATTGACCAAAAAGACTCATTGGAAATAAAATTTAACACCAAGTAACACATAATTCACTAGATTTTGCTACAATGTGCTAATTAAAAATTTGTCAATCATGACAATGGTCAACTACACACAAGAATCGCCATGTTACAAGACAAGCAATCATCCTTACCTCTAAATTCTATACAATATCAATTAAATTTCATCTTAGGCCATCAGTCATCAAAATAAATCAATCTATCTCAAACATGAATCTACTCAAGTGTGTCAACAAAAACGTGCTTGCTCTCGGACTTTCATCACACAAGATATGTAATTCATACATAATTCTTCAATAAATATAAAAAAAAAATAATGGCTCAATTTTTAAAAAATTCAAAAATATAGTTCGTACCCCTAAACGTAAATCAAGCATTATCCTCAATATTTAAAGCAAAACATAACATAAGGGGGCAAAATAAAGAAACTCCCCTTTCAAGTAGATATCATCAATGAACATGCGTCCTTGGGAGTCCAATGAGAATCCACACACCACCAAGGAGATAAAAACCTACAAAGAAGTGATAGGCTCATAAAGTGTGACATTTTTTACACCTCCTTGGGTATAATTGCACATTTTCTTGCCTTATAATCAATACAATTGTATCTTATTTTGTGATAATTTTGTGTAGGAATGGAGTGAAGACATGGTGAAAATGGCCAAGTTTTGACTAAAAGTGATCTTACACCACGACACTCCCTAGGTGACGTCGTGGCATAAGGGGACAAAATTTGGTAGTAACTTGCATATTTTGAAGCACCGCGATATACCTAAAGTAATGCCATACCGCCAG
>JAGSPU010000153.1:0-37314 GCA_019321725.1 Paulownia fortunei | reverse complement strand
TCTTTTTCTCTTTGATGGAAACAAAGCGTTTGAGGCACCGTATATCTTGCAAATCCAATTCAAGATAAGCTTGAAGTAGTTTCTCAAGTTTGGAGGTACTTCCACTAATACGGGCGGAATGTATGTAGCCTTATCTTTGTCTTTTTGTTTCAAGTCATCCAGATGATGTTTATCAAGAAGTTTTTGGAAAATGGTGATAGAATTCCTTAAAGGCTCAAGTACCTCATTGGATGACTTCTTATATCCTTGAGAACCCAACAACCTGTAAATCAAAGATGGGAAAGGTAGAACACCATAGGTTGATGTATTTTCAGCTTTATTGACCACAATATCAAAAATAATATTTCCAATATTCAATGGATGACCATTGCTATTACAAAATTTTAACAGTGACTTGATCCTTGCTAATTGTTGTTGAATTTGCAGTAGGAGTCTAATTTATGATTCATATCTTATGAAGGATAGAATAACAAACTATTAAAGATAAAACATGAAAGATAGATGAATCATGCCATTGGGGAAGCTTTCCACCAGTCAATTCAATGATAATAACATCAAAATCATCAGGGGGTCCAATAAACTCATAGAAATCATTGATAAAAGTTGGTAGAAACTTGTAGACCTTGTTCCTGACAAATACTTTTTCAAGTCTACCAAATTCAATGATATTAACACTTTTAGATAGATTAGTGTAGAATTCATAGCCAACAGTTCTTTCAAAAGGTGCAACCTTTGTAATTTTCTTTAATAAATTCCTTTGTTGCATTTTTGTGTTGTGACTAATTGATCATACTTTCAGAGTCAAATTTTATTTTGGACATAAAATTCCATAGACTCTTATTTTCAACAAAATAGAACTTAGGAGAGAAAGCATGACTTATCTCATAGGCAGATTTAGAACCAAAATCACCGATATCATTTGCAAAGTCATTTTCATCATCCTTGGCTGACTCTAATTCTTCAGATTCTATTTTTGTACTCTCAATAGTTTGTGCTCTTCTATACAATATTGCAGATATCCGAGGAGTAGTTTTTGGTAGACCTTTTTCTAGATTATATGTTGGATCATCCTCTATCACTTTTTTCTTTTCTTGTCAACATTGGATACAAGGACCCAATGGGAAAAACATGAAAACCAGGATATATAGGCATGTGGTGCCCCTGTCTTCACTTGAGACTCCGTTTCTGGAGAAGGTTGACTAGGTCTTTCAGTCAAACTTAGTTTTGTTTCAATAGTTGTTGCAACAGTGATTAATGATGCTTTGTTGTAGCAGTTGGGGTAGTTGGTAGGTGCCAACAACAAAAATTTTGTGATGTCTATTATGGATCGCTCAGGAACTCCTTCACCTTGATTTGCAAGTATCTCACTTCCTCATTCAAAGCTCTTTGGTTGCGATTCAACAACAATAGCCTCAAAAACACTCACAACTAGTTGTCCAGACTCATGGATTCTTTTTTCTCAAGTAGGGTTATATCAGCAGGAACCATGCTAAGATGAGAAGGGTAATCATGTTCAGGGCTTCCTCTTCGAATCCATTTGAATGTGGTTGAAGAGGTTACAACATGACTTGAAGCTTTGCTTTCTTTCTTTCGTGATGGTGCTTCTTTTTTTCTATTCTCTTTGTTGATCCTTTTGTTCTCAACATTTTGATTCCTACGATTTTACAATAGATACAAGAACAATAGATAATGCAAGGGTGAAAGAAACCAAGAAAAATAGTAAAAATACGGCTACAAAATTAGGTAGAAATAATTTTTGTCACAACAACCTGACTATATATATTACCGCCTCCTTTTTCTCGTATAAGCGCCTTAAGGGTCTTTCTTGAAAATTCCCAGCCTAAATAGGATAATTAATCTTGGTTTGGAAACTAGTGATCATTCTTATCTTTTGGGATTTGCAAAAATAATAAAGGAAATAAAATCTATTACAATAACTCATATCAAACTTGTTTCTAATTTTAACAAAACTCTCCAGAGCATACTGGCAATAAGGTACAATAGACTATCTATTATGTTTCTATATAAACTAAGATCTACTAAAGTTCCCTCTTTATCTTTTGACAACTTCTTATTTGTCCCCATAGGAGTTTTTAATGGTTCAGTGTTCTCAAGTCAAAATCTTTTAACTAAGGGCATATTTAGACTGAGAGATGAGCATTCCATCTTTAAGTTGTTTTACTTGTAAACCTAGAAAATTGTTTAGTTCACCAACCATACTCATTTCAAATATATGAGACATTTGACTAAAAAAATCATCAATTTTGAGTTGAGAAGTAGATAAAAAAATAATATCATCAATATAGATTTGTGAATGATTATGTTATGCTTAAATCTTTTGATAAATAAAGTTTTATCCACCCCCCTCTTGTGTCCCTTTTCAATTAAAAAATTTGTTAGCCTTTCATACCAAGCTCTAGAAGCTTGTTTCAAGCCATGGAGAGTCTTTTTCAATTTAAAAGTATGATTAATTATAGATTCTCAAAACCTTTTGGTTGCCCAACAAATGTTTCTTTATTAAAATCCCATTTAGAAAAACTCCTATCTCATTATTGATTCTAAGAATTTTCTCTTCAGTTTGTTGTCCTACAAATATATTACAATCTTCAATTACAACATTTGAAGATTCCATGATAGTTTGGGTTCTCATGTTAAAAATACGATATCCCCTACTATTCAAAGAATAATAAAAAAATCCCTTTATTACTCTTAGAATCAAATTTTCTTAACTACTCATGATCATTTAATATATAGCATGAACAACCAAAGACGTGAAAGTAGCTATGATTAGACTTTTTGCCTTTCCAAATCTCATATAGGATTTTCTTGGTACCTGGCCTCATATACACCTTATTAATGGTGTAACGTGCAGTGTTGTCAGCTTCTACCCAAAAACGGATGACTACTTCTTTGGAGTTCAACATAACCCTAGTAATCTCTTGAAAAGTTTTGTTTTTCCTTTCCACAATACCATTTTGTTGTGGTATTTTTGCAATCGAGAATTAGTGTGCAATTTTATATTTTTTACAAAAATTGGTGAATACAGTATTTTTAAACTCCTTATCATTATCACTTTAAATTCTAACTGTCTTATCAATATTGTTATTCTCTTCATTTAATAATTTTTTGTATAATTTTTTTGAATACTTAAAAGGTATTCAATTTTTCTATAATAAAATCTACCCAAGTAAATTTAGAAAAATCATTAATACACACAAACACATATCTCTTTCCTCCTAAAGTTTCTACTTGCACGAGTACCATGAGGTCCATGTGGAGAAGTTCAAGAGTGCGTGACGTACTGATGTGTTGCAACACTTTGTGTGTACCCTTCTTTTATTTTCTAAGTTGACATGCACCACAAACTCCTGGATTATTTTTGTTCAACTTTGGCACTCATAGCACAACTCCTGTATTTACAATCTTATTCAAATTTTTGAAATCCAAATGTCTTATTTTTTGGTGACACAATCAGTTTCATCAACTTTTATGTTGTAGTCCTAACATTGTTGCAAGATATAATAATTATCAAATGAACGGGAATCAGTTAACACCCACTTGTCAGTTTCATCAAATACCTGACATTTTTCTTTATTAAACCTGACAAGGATATTATGATTATAGAGTTGGTTGATGCTGATCAAATTTGCTTTTAAACCTTCAACATCGAGCACATTCTAGAGTTTTGACAATCTTTCAACATTGAGCAATCCTTTTCCAAGTACACGTCTCTTTTTGCCATCTCCAAAGTAATATGTCCTTCAATCACACATTGATAACCTTTTAGTTTTTCCTTATCTCCTATTATATGTCTGGAACATCCCTCATCAAAATACCAAATGTCATTAATACAGGCTTTTAAAAATTTATTTGCAACAAAACATCTAAGATCTGACATTCTAATCCAGGTTCTTATTTGAGATTCATTTTTTAAGTCAATTTTGATCTTACGAGTTTGTTTCAACAACTTATGTTTCTGTTGCAACATGCGAAAATAAGTGAGCCAAAATGTATACCATTTCCCAAGGCCTTATTAAACCAAAAATCTTGGTCGAATATGTCTAAGCAAATTACAGAAATGACAAATAGAAATAAAACTCTTTGACATAGGTTTTTGAAAGAACAAGTTTTTTTTAATTTTATCGAAGATAAAATGAATAGGTTTTGTTTCCTTTACAAAAATATTTTTTGAATTTGAAGACTCACCAGTGTATCCTAAATCATGATGATCACTACATGATTTTCCAATGGAGAGAATTTCATCTAGTTTTTCTTACCACAATCGAGCTTCATATTCTTTTGAGTTGAAATAATTCCTACTCAGGTTCTTGAATTTTTCTATCTCATTTAACAATAAAGTTCGTAAACTCAAGTATTTCTACTTTTATCAACTCTTTTTTTCTTTTTAATACAATAATTTGTTCCTCAATTGACTTGTTGATTTTGCATATCTCAAGCTACTTTTGAAATATTTTATTATGTTTGCTAAATATCCTCAATGCTGGGCTCATCCTCATCACTAGCAGTTTTTGAATCTGAATTATGCACATCCTTCTCACATGTTACAGTAGATGAAGTTAGATATGCTGCTTTATACTTAACTGTTGAAACATACCTTTGAATTATTGCAACATGTTCACGATGACTGTTGATCATGTTAGAGTTGAATGTCACATGATTGCTCATATGTTCCTCCTCATCATTTTCCTGACTTCTTTCAAATTTCTCGTCACTTCAGGTAGTAGTCAGAGACTTTTCCATCCATTTGAGAGTATTGACGCACTCTGCTTGGATATATCCAAACCCTTCACATTCACGGTATTGATTCATTCTACTTTTCCTATCATTGGAAGGATTAAAAATAATTTTACCTTTTAGTAACTTAAAAGTCTTACTAGACTTTGGCTTGTTTGGCTTTTTGGTCATATTTTTTGAGAAATTTTCCAAAAATTCTTATCAGAACAGCTACAGATTCTGACCTTAATTTTGGACCTCCAGCTTGAAAAGCAATATTTTTTCATTTATCTCTCCTGTTATGATTGAGATTTAGTTCAAATATTTGTAAGAAGCCCATCAACTCATCCAAATTCACTTTTCAATATCACAAGTTTTTTCAATGGTGGTGACCTTACATGCAAATTTTTCTGGTAATGACCTTAACTCTACATGCACGAGGCCATCACGTGCAATGAATACTTACTAATTCAGATTTTACAATTATAATAATAAGACTTATTCATAATATAAGACTCCGTCTTTACAAATAACGCTATTTTTGAACTTAATCAATTAGTGAATATTTAGCGATATCCCTTTGACTTTTAAGTCTACATTGTTGAACTTTTTTTAATGCTAAACTCCCTTTAAACGACAGACCGATCTTCTCCTGAAAAATTGTGCTTATCTCCTAAAAGGCTCACCATCTTCTCCCAAAGAGTGAATTGTGCGAAAAGGCACTACTTAAAGCTTGAATCTTGATTTTACGTTTAAAAGCCTCGATCAATCTTCTTGCTTCAAGATTTATTTTATACAACATCAATTTGACACACATCTCCACTTCAAAATGTCTATATCCACTATATTTTGAATTTTATGATCTTCAAAAATCCGTCCCATATCAAGAAGATATTTTTTTTATCTTCATTTTGTCAATCTAAACCCATAAGATATCTTTTTGAATATCTCCAATCAGAATCTTGTAAATATCTTTTTATGCTTATCAAAATCTCCACATAACCAATAAAAGCTATCAAATACGTTATCATTAAAATCGACAGTTATAAGATTGCAATTTTGGTAAGTAAATGACTTTCCAAAACTTACAATACAAATTTGTGCAATAGTCTTGAGGTTTCCAACAATGCCAATTTTAAACATAAAAATATTATATAGCTTTTAAGTTTTGGGCACATTAGAGAAATTTCTTGAAAAGTCTTGGACCTATCGGTAGGACTCACTATCAATCATTGATTTATGTGATTCAAGTGTAGACTTCATATGATTGCCATAAAATATATGGTTGTCATTGTCCCAAAAGCCACTAAAAAATTACCCTTATAAAGTAGTAACTTGGTTTTAGTGAAATAACCAAGTTACGATTTTTAAATGAAATGACCTAATTGGTGAACTATGCAAGGTGCACATCTGAAGTCCGAATTGGATTGTGAATTATATGGTTTAATTAGAAAAAAGAAAGATCTATTTTTCTCCTTGGGTAATTGAAAATTTTGTGAGCCTTAATTCTAAAAACGTGGATTATACAAGAAAACATGTTGACTTAAGTTATAAATGCATTGGTTAAAAGGACTAAAATGCTCCAGTAAAATAAAGAAAATCACGTTACAAGACATAACCCGTGTAATTATCCACAGTCTGACCGACCTGAACTTGGCCTGTCTTAGGGCCCGCATTCTTGTCCATAAAGTGTGCAATATCATGGTTAAGAGAGAGCCACGTGTAAGGTTAGAACACTATAAATAAGATCAAGATGAAATATTAAAGTTACGCAATTAATACTACCTTAAATTTTCCTCTTTGACCTTTTTGATCTTATTTGTTCTTTTTGATTTAACTTAAACATCGAAGGTTATTGTTGAGTAATCAGGAATGTAGTGAAAACATAATGATCTTTTTATGTTTAGTAATCAGGATTCAAGATTTAAGAGTTCATTAAGATTTTCACTCTATCTCAATTTGTTGAGATATTTTTGATAAGATCACTTGTACCTTTGCAACACATGATCTAAAATTAGAAAGTGCTTAGAAGTACAACTTCTTATGAATTTGCAGCAAAAGTAATGTAGTGAAAACTAGAAGTGTGGAATTTAATAAGTTTCAAAGGCACGATCAAGTATTTATGTAATAAAGAATAATGCTCCATTACGGTAAGTGGTGCAGTAAAAAATATTTGGAGTACAAATATGAGTGGCGGTGATTCGAATCCCCAAAAAATCTAATAAGGCTGCAAGGGTTTCTGGGGACCTTTGTGTGTTGCTGCTCCTACAAGAAACAAAACGAGTCTCGTGTCAGATTTGGGTGTAAGTACGTTATGGACACTATTCGATTGACTTTACTTGGGGGTGTCCTTGGAGAGTGGGCATTCCTCTTCAGGATTTAGTTGGGATGTAAACCCTGAATACCTGGATATTAAAAAATAAATAAATAAAGAATAATGCTCAATTTTAATTTTAAGAGAAAAATTAACAGAAATAAGAAAATTAGGCTGTGTTTGGATGCATGAATTTGGGTTGTATGAATTTCAAGCCCAAATTCTTTAAACCGGTTGGGCTCCTAATTAAATCTAGTGATTTCAAATCTAATTTTTGGTCCAATAGATTTTACGCCCAATTTTGAATCCATTCAAAAATCTTGTCATTAAAAATTCATTGTCTCCTAATTTATAAGTGGTATGTTTCGCTTTCTCCCCCTTTTATTTTTCTCTTGTCCCCATCCTCTCACTCACCGCCTCTCTCTTTCTCTGCCGATTTCTCTCTCTCTCTCTCTCTAAAGCGGGCACAATGCACATACCATCCAATCTATGATTTTTAAACTATGCACTGTGTGTTTTTTGCATATGTATTTTCTATTATTTTTATAATATTTTTGTTTCAAATTTGAATTTTGATGGTTGCTTCTTGGTAGACCCGACCACGGGCCGGGTCCAAACCGGACCCGGCCCGTGACCGGACCGTGGTCAACGGGTCAGAACCCGTTGACCACGGTTCACGGGTCGGAACCGTGAACCGGCCCGTGAGTTCACGGGCCGGTTACGGTTCATCTAGTCCGTGAACCGCCGGGTCCGACCCGGCGGTTCCACGGGCCGGAACCGCCGGCCCGACCCTGCGGTTTTTAATTTTTTTAATTTTTTTAATTTTTTTTTATCAAAATTGTGTAAAAGTGTGTTATATAGGTTTTGAACTTATGACCTCCAAACTATTAATAGAACACTCTAACCAACTAAGCTAATGAACCATATGTTTATAATTTTGAATAAGTGCATAAATAAGTCTCATCATTTATTTTTTTATTTTTTTTCCCCTCAAATTACTTGTTTTGTTTCTGAAAATTAATATAATTGGTGTTGTATTCTTCTTTAAATTTAATTAATTAGTTTCAGCAAATTACAAATCAAGTCCTATATTTAAGCATTCTACATTTCATCTTAATAATAAATAAAGTTTTGGAAATTATCTAATTATGCTACTTTACAATTATTTTAATAATAAGTAAATCTGTAATTATTTAATAATATTTAATAATGTTACTTTACAATATCTACTGTTTATTCCCCAACTTCTCATTTAATATTATTAAATTATTGTAATGTTTAATCGATTTTATATGATAATATTAACTCCAAAAACTAAAATTTATTAAATTGTGTTTTATCAATACAGTGTAAATGAAAAAATTATTTTTTAAAAATTTTAAAAATTAATTTAGTCACTTTTGTTTTGGATCATATGCTTAAATTTTAGTTATTTTTTTTTCAAATTTAAGTTTATTTTTTTTCATTAAGTTCAAAAAGTAACAATATTTTTTGCAAATTTAAGTTCAAAAAAAATTAAAAAATAAAATAAAATATAAGGGTCGGAACCGGAACCGGAACCGGCAGTTAACCGGAACCGGAACCGGCGGTTCCAGAACCCGGACCGTAACCGGCCTTGACGGTTAAGGTTAAGGGTCGAAATTTTTTTGAACCGTGGAACCGGCGGTTCCGAACCGTAACCGGCGGTTCTTGAACCGTGGTCAGGTCTACTGCTTGGTACCTGTATGTGCATATGATATTTTGTTTATATATATATATATAATATATATATATATATTGGTTTGTTGCTCTTTGCGTATGTACGTGTACATGTATTTTTTATTTTTTTAATATTTTTATTTTTAATTAGAAGCGCTCATTCAGTCGAATCGAAATAGAATTAATCAAAATTTCGATTCGTCAAAATTTTAAATCAAAAATCGAACCGAATTGACTAGTTCGATTCGGTTATAATCAATTTTTTTTAGTTTTTCGATCCAATTTTCGATTAACAGAATTCTTATTTAAAAAATAAATAAATAAATAAAAATTAAATAATATAATTAGAAATATGATTTTGACTTATTTACTTTTAGTTTGGGTGAGAAAAACATAAAAAATAATCAAAATAATTAACAAGTATAAAAATATAATATAAATATTATATTTATAAATATATAAAAATAGTAATTCAGTTTTTGGTATAATTCAGTTAACTAAAATCAAAAATCAAAAATCAAACGAAAATAAAAAAATTGAAAAATAAAAAACTGAAAACCAAATCAAAAATTTTGATACAAATTAAAATTTCAGTTTCAATTCGTTTCGACCAGTTAACCAAATTATGAACACCCCTATTTCTAATCTGAATTTTTCTAATTTGCTGCTCTTTGTTAATTTTCAGAAAATTTGAATTTGAAGTCATTTTAGAAATCCATCACATATTCAAATAAGCGATTTAAAAGTATGTGTGTTTCAAATCAAAAGGTATTTCAAATCTATTCATTTTAAATTCTTAGTTAATTTTCAATCCAAACGCAAACTTAAAATGATTTTTTTGATTTTCATGTGGACCCGGTCCTTTTGCACACCAAAATTCAATGTGATTTCAACAAGACCACCACCTTTTTTGGCACTCTAAACAACATCGGAGCTTTTCAATATGCACTCTTTTGCTCCACATTTGTATAGCTCTCATACCTAACCTCTTCTCCTCGACATTTGAATGACCCATGCTTGTACAAGAACCTCTCTCTTTGGCTCTTTAATGTTGTTTTTCTCTCTTGTTACTATCTGGATTGATCCTAAAATATTGGATCAAGATTATTGAGTTAAGTTGTCCAGTGGATGATTCGATTAATTATTGACTTGAAGCTTATAGAAGTGAGGATTAATCTAGACTATCCTTTTTAGTGTAGTTCATCTCAATTTATAAGGAAGATTTAGATATTTTTAGAGGATTTAGAGGTGTTTGGAAACCCATTCTAAATGGACTTTTAGATATGAAAGTCCATTTGTAAAAAAGTTATGTGTTTGGTAATTATTTTTGAATGGACTTTTAAAATAAATCATGGAGAAGTGCAAAATTGTGACTTTTGAATTTCTTTTCTTGCACTTCTACTAAATGGGTATTAAAATATATTTTTACCAAACATTTAACAATACTTATAAACACTTTTTAAAAAAGTTCATATTAAAAAGTTCATTTTATAGATGGACTTTTATTTCAAAAGTGCTACCAAACATGCACTTAACCCACAGAATAATGGGTTCGAGTTTTTTTGGGTTGAGTGGTAGGGATCATAAGGCAGGTCAAACAACCTGGATATGAATAGATTGAGGCCCATAATTGTTATTAGGGCTAGGATGTGCCATTTTTATTAGACTGTCTTATTCCATAATAAAAGCTCAATTCATGATCTTTAAGAGATCCAGATTTTTAGAGGGTTAAATCTTATTAAAAGTAAAATCTTAAATCATAGTTATTGTAGGAATTGAATGAACTCAATTCCAATAAGATGTTCAGTCCTACCTTGAAAAAATAATTTTACTTTATATAAAGACCTCAAACATGGGCGGAGGCACCCAACCGCCCCCCCTCAATTTTTTAAATTTATAATTTTAGTATATAAATTTTAATAAATTTAAAATTTGCCCCCTAAAATAATTAAATTATTCTAACCATTCCCTCAAAATTTCATAATCCTATATCGAATATGTAAATTTATTAAATTCAGAAATGTTCTAAAATTATTTTTAAACTTTATTTTTTTAAAAAAATTAGATAATGGTATTTATTATTGATATAAAATTTTAAAATGTATTTGTATTAACCTTCAAAATTTATTATGATTTCGTTTCTAAAAATATGAATATTTTAGTCAAAAAATACTCTTTATTGTGATTTTTTAATTTTAGTTTTTAGTTTTTAACTTATTTGATTCCACTTTTGTTGCTTATTATTTGAGATTATATTAATTTTTATTTCACAAAAAATCATAAGTGTAGGTTTTTCATAGTATAAAAATTATTTAATTTGATTAATGGCTATGAAATAATGCTCAAATTATTGTAAATTAATTTTTATTTTGTGTTGGATTTGAATTAAAATTGATTAATATTTTCATTTAAAAGTTAGTTTTTGTTCAAATAGTTATGCAAATATAATAGATATAAAATAGTTATGTGTAAGTATAATATATTATATTTATATTTATATTTTTGTCTCTAATAATTAGTTTAAAAAATTTAATAAAAAAATAATTTTATATATATAAAAAAAAATTGACAATTGAATCTCGCCTACCCTATATTAAAATTCTGACTTAGCCCCTGCCTTCAAATAAGGTTAAGGTATGCATTTAGGACTCAACACATTCTTTTTATAATACACTTTAAAATTGATTCTAATTTTTATATGAAAAGATTTTTATTGGGCCAAAATACAAACACCCCTAACGTTAGTTTAACAGGAATTCTCGTTTGGGCTCTTCAACGTAGAAGACGAATAATTTGGTTGTCTAACTCTGGTAAGCATCACATTTGATCAACTAGTCATTAAATACAAACATCTTTTTCTGCAGCTTTACAATCGTGTTGGTCTTCATTACTATTGATTTCTTAGCTTTTACACGCCCAGTGGCATATTCATTCATTCTTTGGCTCTCTCATTTAATTCGTGTGTTGCCATCTAATATGAAACTCTATTTTTTTTTATATAACCTATAAATGACTCAAACAACATAATTAGTATTCAAATTCAGTGTTTTATTATCATCAAAATCAAAGATAAAACCCATATCTCAAAAAAAAAAAAAAACGGGAAATGATCTAAACTAAATATTAGTCATTAAAGACAGGCATCTTTTTCTACAGCTTTACAATCGTGTTGGCCTTCATTACTATTGATTTCTTACCTTTTACACTCCCAGTCACATATTCATTCATTCTTTGGCTTTCTCAATTAATTCGTGTGTGGCCATCTATTATGAAACTCTATTTTTTCATATAATAATATGAGTGTAAGATGTACCCTATAAATTACTCAAACAACATAATCACTAATCAAATTCAGTGTTTTATTCTTATCAAAATAAAAATAAAACCCATATCTCAAAAAAAAAATAAAAATGATCTAAACTATATATTTAAATGCATATCCACTGTGATTTATGATGGCATGAAATCTGATTTAGAGGAATCAATGTACCTGAGTTTGAATCTGAATAATCTCGAGTTTATATACTTTATGTTTGGGATGATTTGAAATACTAACACACGTTAGACTCATTGAGGTAGCTATTAGTTAAGCCCTTACGATGCTTAAGTTAGTTTAGGTCGAGATGTCATAATAAATTTATAAGTGAAGTAAGTAAATAAACAAAAGTTATTTTTAGAACTATGCACTCGGTATTTATATGGTTGGTCCATGTAGGCCGTATAGATTATGGTCCAAACATCATGATCAAATTAACTCTCCTATCTCATCAGTCCACTTCATCAACTTAAGATATTTTGGTGATATTTCAGAGATAGAAGTATAATTTGGAGGCTTTATAATCATTACTCCCCAGCTTTTCATGTACTTAATTCATTAAAAGTTAATTAGGATAATTAAATTTGAATTGTCTCTTTTTGCTGATCGTCTGTTCAAATTACTGTCCCTATATATATTAGGCCAAATCCTTCCACCTATCATTTTCACCATCTCTAATAGGGTAAAGTGACCTTGTGAGCTCGGAGCGACCTTAGAACATAAGGAGTTTTTGACATTTTTCAGAGACTGAATCTTCGAGGTAGCATCCTTGACTAGTTTTGAGCTTTCCTTTTCTCTTTTTATTTTTCATTCTATCATCCTTTTTTTCTCATTATAATAATGTCTAACTTAGTCTCTCCTGAGCAAACTTTAAGTAATTCCTATTCAAGCTATGATAATTTGAGCTCAAGCTTTAGGACGCTAACGACCCCCAAAAGGTCCAAGCTGACTCTCTTCACCAAGAGGTAATTTCTGGGCCTTCTCACTAAAGCCCATAAGCTGTTCTCGAAGGGGAAGTAGTTGATGAGGGATCAGATCAATATGAATACCAAGAGGACCTAGACTTAGAATATATCACCCTTTAGGCTTTAATTAGGTCCATTAGCAAGAAACTAAGGTTGCAAGCATTAGATGTAGGTTTTTTATTCCCAACAACTACAAAATAATAATTCCTAATCATAGAGATAGGATCTACGAGCCACCTCTTAGGTGCTTAGCTTTTCACATCGCCAGTTTAGATGTTAGCCTTAGGTTCTCTTTATCCCATCTAATAGAGAGCATTTTTACGGGGTTAGATATGTGCCCAACTCAACTCTTGCCAAACTCCATTCATCATATAATGAGCTTCATTATCTTAATGCGTTATTTCCACCAAGAACCCTCATTTGCACATTTTTGGCATTTGAACTCCATTAATTATTCCCCTAAGACTGGAGAGAAAAGGTTATTTTCCCTTACTTCGAAGCTAATCCACAAATTGTTACATCTCCTACCCTCTTCCTTAGGTTCTTGGAAGGATAAATTTATCTACCTCAAAGCCCCTAGGAATAAGTCGTGGAGTGTTCCTTATCAATAGAGAGTTTCTATGCCTCGACCTTGAAACTTAGGTCTTGTCTCTAGGGATGATAACTCTGTTGGGTTCGCGTGATTCCAGGGTATATGCAGCTGAAAATTAAAATTTTTAAAAACATTAAACAATAACAATTATAGTAATACCCCAGATTCGATGTGATTTTTAAAGATCTTGCAATTTCTATTAACTGTAATAAAATAATAAAAGTATCAATTTATACATTTCTTTATACTTTGATTGTCGTAGGATATGAAGTAATCAATTGCTAGCCTTTTTTCTGAATTTGGTTCACATGGATCCAAATGTTTCCCCTCTAAAGTAGTCCACACTTTGAGAGGAATACAAAATCAGAATTCCGCTCGCATTTTTAATTTTTTTTTCTAATATAGTTTATGGAGTGTATATAGAAAAATATTAATTTATGTTATCAACTAGTGATAAAAAAATTAATACTTAAAAATAGAAGATAGAATTTATGGAGAAAAAAGATGGTTGAAGAAAATAATTTTTCTTCTTTCTTTTGAATGACCGAAAAGTAAAGGATATTTCAACTTCCTACAATTTTTGGCCATGAGGTATATATATAGGGGGCTCAAAATTTCAAGAGTCCTACTCTTGGTATTTTGTATCTCCTTTTGATTGGTTGAGAGATATTTTGGTTGATCCAAACTTTTTCAACTTTATCCCTTTTATATCTTTCAAAGATATTTAAGATTTTCAAAGAATTCCAAACTCTTGACACATTCATAGGTCTCTCCTAATGGGCCTTTGTGAATTAGGTTTGGATTCAAAAAGAAATCCCACAATTAATCTAATTAATTATCTTAGCCCAAACTCAATTAATTAAATCCATCTAACCCACCTAATCAAAGTAGGTCCAATTAAATAGTTTAATTATTTAATTGAGTAAATTAATTTATAAATTACACAATTAATTTGATCCAATTAAATAATTATTTTACTCTAATTAGACTCCCTAATTTTATTAGGTCTAATTAAATAATTTAATTATTTAGTTGAATAATTAATTCAACTTCTTGAATTAATTTAAGTCTCAATTAATTAATGTCTATTAATTAATTAGATTCAACCTCTTGGATCAATTCCCAAATTAAAAATATTTTATTTTAAATTGTGTATGACCCTTTAGATTCACAACTAAACTAGCAGTAAACTTGTAACATTTACAACTTATGAATAATAATTATTTTGATTAATTAATCTAATTAATTAATTCATTTGAAATTAACTCCTTAATTTCAAAAACCTCACAAGTCATAGGAAACACTTAACAAGTGTATCATGACTATTTAAACTTAGGTGAAATAGCGAGTGAACCTATTTTAATTATAAGTATCATACACGTAAGGTCCTTTCATCAACTAATCTCTCGATTGAGTTTAGGGCATGGATTAATAGTCAAAATCTTAATTTATCAATAACTACGATTCCATTTTAAGTTTTAATGACTCATGATGAATCATTGAAAAACTCTTGTCTAACATTCAGCCTGCCTTGGCCAAACACTTCTGAGTCATGAACTATGAAAACATATGAGATTCATTTGCTCTGCCAGACAAGTGACGGATTTTTTGTTGGCCATTCATTAACCTCCATACATATCAATGCAATATTCAATATATCTCATTTGTGATTGTCAGGCAATCAGTAGATACATCAAAATAAAATACAACATGCACAAGGCTACCATGGTGTCTCAAGTCAAAGGACTAATCGTATACTATCGTAACATAGAATTTCTTATTTCGACAAACAACTTTCTAATTGAGAAATTCCAGAGGGCCTACAGTGTACTTATTCCCTAATAAGCAACCATATACATGCCTAGCATCACTACGCAAATGTCCATGAAATGAGATATTTTCCTCATGTGAGTATACATCATATGCGTGAGTCTATTGGGCTATTCAATATCCCATCTCAAAAAATTATTGACTCAAAACTAATTTAAGACCAAATTCATAGAGCTATATTCCAGAATCACCATCAAATACGTGATCATGCCCTGTAGATAAGTTTAGTCTAGGGACTTTATCTAATTACAAAATGCAATTAAAGATAAATTTTTTTACCTATTTTATTAATATAATTTGAAAAAGATTATTTTTACAAATACATGAGTATAAAGGACGCCCAATCTAATTGACATGCCAGACACTACTCTAACAATCTCCCACTTACCCTATCGCCAATTGTCCATGTACTTTAGGCCCATTTTCTCAAGATGTCCGTCAAACACCTTCTGCGCTAGAGGTTTGGTTAGTGTGTCTGCTATATTTCTGCGGAAGTGACTTTATCCACTACAACGTCGCCTTTACCAATGATCTCTCTAATCAAATGGTATTTTCTCATGATGTGCTTAGGTCTTCGATGAGATTTTAGCTCTTTCGCTTGCGCAATAGCTCTGTTGTTTTCACAATATATCAATACAAGATCAATAATGGATGGAACCACACCCAACTCTTGGATGACGTTCCTTATTTAAATAGCTTCTTTTATCGCATCACATGTAGAAATAATCAACTTTAGTGGTCGAATCCACGATCGTCTCCTTCTTGGAATTTTTCTAGCTGACCGCACCACTATTTAAGGTGAATATATATCCTGACATTGACTTTGAATCATCTATATCAGACTGAAAACTAGAATCAATATAACCTTTTAGTTTCAGTTCTCTATAGCGATATACAAAAAAGATATCCTTAATCCTTCTCAAGAACTTCAGAATTATCTTTACGGCCTTCTAGTGTTCCTCACCTGGATTGGACAGATATCTGCTCGTGACACTCAGAGCATATGTGATATCAGGCCTTGTACATAGCATACTATACATTATATTTCATATGGCTGATGCATAAGGTATGCGGGTCACCATTGCCCTATTCTCAGGAGTCTTAAGAGACATAGCCCTTAAGAGAGAAACGCCATAACTCATTGGCAATAATCCTTGCTTGGATTCCTCCATGCTAAACCTTTTTAGCATTTTGTCTATGTACATGGATTGGGATAGTCCGATCATCCTTCTTAACCTATTTTTGTAGATCTTTATTCCAAGAATAAATGATGCTTCTCTTAAATCCTTTATAGAGAACTGGTTAGACATCCAAATCTTAGTTGACTACATAATCCCTATATCATTCCCAATGAGTAGGATGTCGTCAACATATAGCATAATAAATATCATTGCACTCCCACTAACCTTCTTATAGACACAAAGTTCATTCGAGTTCTTGTGAAAATTAAATAATTTGATTGGCTCGTCAAATCGGATGTTCCAGCTTTGGAAAACCTACTTGAGTCCATAAACGGATCTCTGGAGTTTGCAAATATTTTGCTCACTCATATAAAGCTTTATGGTTGCCTTATACAAATCTCTTCCTTAATATTTTCATCTTCATTTCCATCTGGCATATTTTGTAGTCATAATGCGCTGATATAGCTAGCAGTTTCTGAATGGATTTAAGCATCGCTATTGGCTTCTTGCCATCTTTCCAAGTCGATATCCGACATCTTCTCTCCATAAGTCCTTGGATCACTGTCATTCTCCTTGTTGTTCTCTAACAAAAAGCGATATCTCTCATGTAACTTTGAGATCCTATGGGATCTCCTATGAGATTGTGTGTCTAAAGATTCAACCTTGGTTGGCCCATTACTGTATTTGTTGGGAGGCTCTGTGGTTCTTAAATTTCTTTAAGTTCTACGACTTCGCCATTTCTATTTAATAGAAACTCCTCTTCTAAGAAGGTGACATTCCTCAAAGTAAACACATTTTGTTCCTAGGGATCATAGAAATAGTATCCAATGGATTCCTTTGGATACCCTTCGAATCTACATACACTGGATCTCATATCTAATTTATCTCTCACTTGTTGCTTTACGTAAGCAGCACACCCCCATACCCTATGGTATTTATAAGAGGGTGGTTTCCCACACCACATCTCATATGGTGTTTTGGGCATTGACTTTGATGACACTCTATATAATAGATATGTCGTTGTTTCTAGAGCATAGCCCCAGAATGAAAGATGAAGCCCAGTGAAACTCATCATCGATCGAACCATGTCCAACAAGGTTCAATTCTTACACTCCATAACTCATTGAGTTGAGGAGTAGTAGGACGGTTCCATTGAGAGAGAATCCCATTCTTTTTTAGATAATCAAGAAACTCTATACTTAAGTATTTACCTCCTCTATCTGATAGAAGAGTCTTGATACTTAGCCCAGTTTGTTTCTTTACCTCACATCTGAATCTTTGAATTTTTTAAAAACTTTAGATTTGTACCTCATAAGGTAGACATAACCATACCTAGAATAATCATCGGTAAAAGTTATAAAGTAGTGATAGTTTCCACAAGCACTAACACTTAGTAACCCACATACATCTGAATAGATCAAATCCAATAGATTTTTTGTTGCTCCACTTGTTCAACAAATGGTAATTTGATCATCTTTCCTTTGAGACATGACTTACATGTTGACATTCCTTACTCTTTCAAAAGATTGAGCAATTGGGCCAACTTATGAATTCTTTTGTTAGATATATAACCTAATCTAGCATTCCATAAGAGTTGAGAACTATAATCATCTATTTTTCTTTTATTTTGTTGAACATAGAAAAAGTAGTTATGGGGATTAATAGAATATAAGCCATTCAACAATATGCCAGAGGTAATCAAAACTGAATCTTTAAAAATGGAACAACTTCCATATTTTATTGAAAAAGTAAAACCTTCTCCATCTAAAACTGGAATGGAGATAATGTTCTTGACTATCTCTAGAACATAAAGACAATTATTTAAAATTAAAACTACTCTATTTCCTAAACCTAAGTTGACACTTCTTATGGCTAATGCAACAACATTTGCTCTATTCGCTAGTCGTAGGACTGTCTTTCCTCTACTTAGCTTCTTGTTTCTTATCATCACCTGCAAATCATTGCAAAGATGAGACCTACAACTGATATCCAATACGCAAGAAAAATCATTTACTGATAAGTTAAACCTTTGGATTGTTCTACAAACCAAAAAGAGGGATTACATACTTGAAGTGATCCTGCCGCCAGCCGCGCCAGAAGACGCTAGTGAGGATGAGCTTTCAGATTATCACAAGCTGGTTGAAGATGATATGCAAGCGCAATACTATATAATGGCATCAATGTAAAACAAATTGCAGAGGCAACATGAGGTACATGCGTATGCGCATGATATCTATCTTTACTTACAAGAGTCGTATGGTGAACATACTAGGCATGCGAGATATCAGATCTTGAAAGAATTTTTCAGGACCTGTATGACAGAGGGATCTTCAGTCATTGATCATGAATTGAAGATGATAGGCTTGATTGAAAGACTTGAGTCACTTATAGTCGTTATGGATAACGAGCTCTATTTAGATCTCATCCTACAGTCTTTGCCTCCATCGTTTAATACCTTCTTTGTCAACTTCAACATGCATAAAAGGAAACTAGCCTTGCTGAGCTAGTTAACATGTTGAAGATGGTTGAGTCCACTATAAAAGACAAGCCGGTCATGCTTCTTGGATCCTTATCCAACTCAAAGGCAGCAAAGCCAAGAGAAAGAAGGGGAGAGGAAAATATTCCTCAAAATCCAAAAGCATGAAGCCAACGGGTAGCTCTCCAAGAGTTCCAACAAGACCAATAACAAGCATCACTACTACGACAAACCTAAGCATTGGAAGAGAAATTTCAAGGAGTACCTTACGAGCCTGAAGAGTTTAGTTGGGACCAGTTAATTTATTAGCTTTCAGAATTGATGCAAGTGGACTTTTAGCCATTTATAGACAATCTACAAATATATAAATGAGGCAGAAAATTAGTATACTTTCAAAATCATATTCATTTATAACAAGGTCTTTAGTAATAAATGTCTCCCACTATTTCATTCAAATTCCATCACCTTTAATGGTAATTCGGGAAATCTTATTTTCTAGTGGGCTTGAGGCACAATCAATATGTCGTATGCCTCAATTTCATGAGCCCATAAAATATATTGAATGGTAGTCAACTTTTAATAATTGTATCTCCATACAACTCTCAAACTATTTTACTCTAATTCTTTCCATATACCCCAATATTATGAGCCCATATGATACTAAGTGTTAACCAAGACCAATCAAACCTCCATGTAGATGGAGCATCAAAATGTTCCACAACTTATGACCAACGTAGAGATGAGTCCATCCCATGGGCATTACCATGCTTAGTAGAGATGCAACTTTCCATTATAAAGTTATTCCATAACTCATGGCCAATGACAAAGTAAGGTAGCATCATCATGTCAACTACTTTTGATGGTAGACATGTATTATTAGGTCTTACACAATTTTATCCAATTTGCTTGAAATCGGAATTCAAAAATTCTTTCACTTGATTTTTAGTTCAAGTGGGGTATTTATGTTAACAATCTTGATTTATTTAATAAATTGACAAGCAAATTAATTAAATAAACCTTACGCATGCATCTAATACATACATAATCTAGAGAATCATAGGTCATTCCTATGCGATCCATTTGAGCCATCGTTAAAGTTACTACTGAAGTTGACATTGCAACAACTGGGAAAAATATTGCAACAAATGAAACTAGACTGTGGATAAAAAAACGATGTCATTACTGAAATAGTTCAAAAGGAACCCTCAATCAGAGTTCAAAAAAACCACCCTACTGATCAAATCATAGGGTTCCTCACAGAAGATATGCGAACAAGCGAAAAGCCTAAGGTAAGCTACCAAGATATGGTAAGATATATGTGTTTCACCTTTTCAATAGAACCCAAAAATGTAAAAGAAGCTTTACTTGATGAATTTTGGGTTATTGCTATGCAAGAAAAGCTAGAACAGTTTGATAGAAATGATGTATGGAAACTTGTACCTAGGCTTGGACATACTAACGTAATAGAAACCAAATGGACTTTCAAGAATAAAATTAATGAATTTGGTAATAGTATAAGAAGTAAGGCTAGGTTGGTAGCTCAAGGTTATACTCAAGCATAAGGTATTGAATTTGATGAAACATTTATACCAATTGCTAGGCTAGAATCAATTCATTTTCTTTTAGAATAACATGTTTGTTAGGTTTCAAATTGATTCAAATGGATGTAAAAGTATTTTTCTAAATAGAGTTTTAAATGAAAAAAGTTTTTTTTGAACAACTAAAAGGTTTTGAGGACCTAATTTTCCTAATTATGTTTTAAAGTTGAAAAAAACTCTTATGGTTTGAAACAAGCTCCAAGAGCTTGGTATGAAAGACTAACAAATTTCTTAGTTGAAAAGGGATACAAGAGAGGGAGAGTAGATAAAACCTTATTTATCAAAAAAATTAAGCATGA
The DNA here is from genome assembly GCA_019321725.1 of Paulownia fortunei. NCBI lineage: Eukaryota > Viridiplantae > Streptophyta > Magnoliopsida > Lamiales > Paulowniaceae > Paulownia > Paulownia fortunei. Next base: position 16,311 of record JAGSPU010000153.1, on the reverse strand, counting down.
CAAAATTATTGCACAAATTTATGTTGATGATATTATTTTTAGATCAACTTCTCAATTCAAAATTGATGAATTTGTTAGTCAAATGTCCCATGAATTTGAAATGAGTATGGTTGGTGAACTCAATTTCTTTCTAGGTTTACGAGTGAAGTAACTTAAATATGGAATGTTCATTTCTTAATCTAAGTATGCTAAAAAACTAGTTAAGAGATTTGGACTTGAAAACACCAAATCATTGAAAACTCTTATGGGGACAAATGAAAAATTGTCAAAAGATGTAGAGGGAGTTCTAGTTGAACCAAGTCTTTATAGAAGCATGATAGGTAGTTTGTTATACCTTACTGCAAGTAGGCCAGATATTTGTTTCTATGTTGGAGTTTGTGTTAGGTATCAAGCCAATCCAAAAGAATCTCATTTGAGTGTTGTAAAACGTATCATAAGGTATGTTAATGGTACTGCTTATTTTGAAATTTGGTATTCAAAAGACACTAACTCAACTCTTGTAGGCTTTAGTGATGCAGATTGGACTGGAGATGTTGACAATCAAAAAAATACAACTGGAGGATGCTTTTATTTGGGAAATAATTTAATTTCTTTGTACAACAACAAACAGAATTACATTTCATTGTCAACAGCAAAAGCTGAATACATTGCTGCTGGAAGTTGTTGCTCTCAATTACTTTGGATTAAACATATGCTTGAGAAATATGGTATTGAACATGAAAGTTTATATGTCTATTGTGATAATTCAAGTGCAATTAACATATCTAAAAATCTTGTTCAACATTCTAGGACTAAGCATATAGATATTCGTCATCATTTTATTAGGGATTTAGTTAAAAAGAAGACTGTGATGATTGACTATGTACAATAGAAAAACAACTTGCTGATATATTTACCAAACCTGTAGATGCACTTCGTTCCGATTCCTTGAGAAAATCCTAGAAATCTATGTAATTTAATTACATGAACAATAAAAAGAAAAGGGAATTTGTTACAACCATATTGCTTGCATCTTTATCTATACATATTGCAACAATTCAATAGTTATTAGAACATCTTTTGCATAACATGATAAGAACTGCATTGGGCATTTTGCATTGGTTCAACATGTATTTTAAATGGTCAAATTTGGAAGTCTTGGTCTGCTAAATCTCATTAGAACCTAACTCCTCTCTAAAATTTTGACAAACGCTCTATCAAATGTTCCTTGATTTAATGCTTATTTGGAGGCCTTTGACAAAAAAAACTACACATCCAATGGTGTGGAACTGGCCATGTAAAAATCTATTTTATATCTTATTATTTAAAAATAATAACTTTTCATGTGAAAAGAGCTACCCTTGAAATAGAGTGAAAGCTATTGACTAGCTAAATTTAATTCAAATATGAGAGAAAATTGCATTTTTCAATAATAATTATAATAAAAAATAGGAAAAAAAAAACTTACATGAAATCTCTCTCTCAAAATACTTAAGAATTGAATTTGGAATATAATCAAAATTTTCTTTTATAGGAATGTTTGAAGAGATTCTCGAACCTTGAGATATAAAGATTTGATTCATTTTATTATATCAAAATTTATGAATTTTGATATTTTCTTTTTATAAGCATAAATTAGGAATTTGTATGTGCTTGGAAATACTTCACAAGAGATTTGGATAAATATAGAAGTACTTTAAAATTATCTGCTACAACAGAATCTGCCCATAGATTTGATTTTTGAAAATTTTCCTAATTTAATGATTGATAGAATATTGAATGCAAGTAAAAGTCATGTTTTAGAGAATTTACCAAACCAAGGAGACTGTTGAGTAGCTGCATAAGAATCGAAGCAGGGTTCAATAAATTGAAACTTTGGGAGTTGTTGTGATATTAAAAAAATGAAACCCTAATTCCTCTATTCTTGTCTATTTTTCTCTAATTTTTCTTCGACCAGCAATGTGCTTGTTACCTTTATCTTTCATCCGTTAGGCTTCAATCATGGTGAAAACTAAAGAAAACTCAAAAAAGTGAGGAACTTCAATAAGAGACGGACAAAAATCCACAAAGAAAAAGGAAAACACCTCATCTGGCCCTAATCATTCGCAGCAACCAAGTACTGAACCAAAACAACATCTTCCACTTGTTGTATACAATCTAGTCATGGCAGATACTACTATGCCCATTGTACTACCATGGCAAGAGAAAGTTGTAGAGGAATAAGTTGCTGAGGGCGAACCCATGGTGATAGATGACAAGTTGGTTTTATACCTATAATTCATATGTCTTTTCATTAACATTTAGTTTTTTTTCAAGTGTTTTTGTTACTTTTTATGCATTTAGTTTGAAATCTAATAGGTAATGATAAAAAAGAGAAGAAAATGGAAAGAAATCAAAAACTTGGTTGAAATGTTGAAAAATCTAAATTGTGGTGCTACTAATGACAGTTTTTGCATTTTAATCATAACTCTCTGCTCCCATATCATATTAATTTGATTCTCAATCCCTTAGAAATCCAAGATATACATCTACAACTTTTATGTTTATCAAAAAATGTAATTATTTTTATTTCAATGAGAAACATCGAGTTTAATGGTTAATAATGGACTGAAACTTTTTGGTATGACACATCTTAGTATTTTAGGCATAAATCTCCCTAAAGATATCATATTGAGTTAATTCAAGTGGCTGTGAAAAGATAATAATATACCTATAATTAATTAGAAGATACCAAAAGCTAATTCAGAGTGGAAAGAGCTTAAAAATGGCTTTCAAGATGAATGATCAGACAACATGGCACCAGAGGACAGAATGTTTGGTACCACGATGCCAGAAATCAGAGCCACGACCCTAGTTCGTGGAAAAGTTAAAACTTAATTTTTAAATTCAATTTTTGGGACTTCTTTTCAGAGAACTTTAAAAGACAACTCAAAAGACAACATTAGTGGGTTCTTTTAGCCTAAAAACATGGAGAAAAAAAGATACAAAGCCAAGAAAAATGGAAGAATTTCAAGTTTCTTTTGAAGAAAAGCTAAGAAAAGTGGAAGGATTTCAGGGTTATTTTGGAAGACTCTTAGAGAAAGAATCATTTTGAAAAATATAAAAATAAAGATTAGCATCAACTAAAAAAGAGAGGGGGATTGGTTCTTGGAACCAAAGAAGGCCATTGGGTGATTAGAGACAAGACTCATTCACTTTTCTAGAACTAAGGCGGCCATTATTGGAGAGAAGCAAGTCATTCTTGGAGACAATAAAAGTTTCAACCATTCCTCCCACTTCACAAATTGGTGAATAATTTCCATATTCTTTCTTATTTATTTCTTGAAGTTGTATTCTTCCATTATAAACTAAACTTTTGTTTCTAGAGGATGATGTAACCTTATTTGATTCTATGTTTTGAATTCCAAACAATATTAGTTCAAGTTAAATATCTTGTTTGTGTTATCTTGTTTAATATTTCATTTTGATTGTTTGGTCACTAATTAAGATTGTTTGATATATGAGATTCGACACTCAAAAAAGGGAAGATTATACATGATTATAGTGATAACACAACCTAAAAATTATAGAGTTGAGAAGCTTATGAAACCTTTGAAATTTTGCAGAAGAATTTATTGAACTTTGGTAGAGTTTTATTTTTGAATTTTCATAGAAATATCGGAATTTATGTTGGAACTCAAAGTCAATTCAGCACTCGAGAGAGAGAATTGATGAGCTTAGGAATTCTTAACTTACATGTGTTGATAACTTGAATTGGTATATTTTGGAAGGAAGAACATAGGTGAAAATTAGGTGAATCATTCCTCAAGAATTTCTTGCTCAAAAAGTGTTTGTTATATTGTTTCTAAAAACTCCACTCTTGTCTTTACATTTTTATCTTACTTTACTTTATTTACCAATCATCACTTGATTTTTTAGATAAAATTAGGACTATTTGAACTACGGTACTTAATGTAATTTTTTATTACAATTCCTATAGATACGATACTCAACTCACCATTGTATTAAAATTTAACATTGTGCACTTGCGATTTGCAAAACTTTCACAAAAAATAGATGAAGGAGTTGGAGATGACACTCAAATGTGAGGGACTGAAGTTGTGTTAATCAGAGAAATTGCAGATCCAATCGAAGGAATTTCAGATGCCCCGATTGATTTTTCTCAAACTGAAGTAGATATTGCTCAATTTTTTATTTTAGGAGCCCATGGAAGTCCATCAGTTGCAATATATGAACAACCCTCTTATCTTGTTGCAATAGATGCTGAGGAAGATTGTGTTCAACCATCTCCAGAACCTGCATCCTCAACCAAAACTGGATGACCACATGCATACCTATTTTGGTTTTCTAGTTTTCCATGCTCGATGAAAATCCCTATAGTTGATAAAGGGAAAAATAAAGTGGTTGATGACGATCCTATATGTGACCCCGATGAGGAAATTTAGCGGACTGTGCTCCGACGATGGTTAAAGCTGAAAAAAATGATCAAGTGGTAGATACTTCATATTCTGATTCAAAACCCAATGATAAAGATGCTCTCCAAATTGAAATAGCTAAGGAGAAGGTTGAGTATGATTCCCCTTATGAGATAAGTCATTCTTTCTCATCTCTTTTTCATTCAATTGAGAATAAAAAAATCTAGAAAGAAGTGTTTAAATGAAAGATTCATTTTGAACGACTTATTAACTAGTTGCAACATGAGAAATTCGGGGATTGTTGATTTGTTGAAACAAAGGGGATTGTTGGGAACTGTTACTAAACCTGCACCATATGTGAGGGTTGTGGTTTATGAATTTTATGCTAATGTGTCTGAAAAGGTTAAGAACATTGACTCACATAAGTTTAGAAAGGTTTTTGTTTAAAATGAAATGTATAATTTTTTGCCTCAAGTAATTAATAAGTTTTATGGTTTATCTGATCAAGAATATGTAGTTATTCTAGAAGATTTTTGGATGATTGCTTCTGAATAGACAGGTGGCCAAGTTACTGAGTGGCATGATACCTCTGTTATTCCCACTGCTAAACTCACATTGAAGTATGCTTTGTTTCATAAGATAGGTATCAGCAATTGGACACCAACTTTGAATACCACTTCTATTATGTAGGAGCAAGCCACTCTTTTATTTTGTATTGGGACAGACTTTCCTATCAACATAGAAAAATTAGGATATGATTGCTTGTTCTTTCATTCTATCTACTTTCGTTTTGGGAGAGAATAGTGAGAAAAAATTATTTTTGAAAAAAAATATGAATTTTGATAGTGTGAATAGATGTAGAATGAAAAATGTAATGATGACAGTTGATGTGATGCTTTTTTTTGTGGGATGGTGATTGGATGTGAGAATTTTTATGGAAAAAAATTATAAAATGTTGTTTGAATGTGAAAATTTTTTTGAACAAATTTATATAATGTTTTTTGGAAGTAGAATTTTTTTAAGGTAAGCATGTAATTTGTTTTCATGGAACAAATTGTATATGGTATTATTCTTTTGGATTAATTTAACAACAGTGTATTCATGTACCAATTTAAGTTTATTGCTTCGTACATATTTCTCAGGGGACATATATAAATATTACATACCTATATATGTCATATATATATACATAAATTGACATACATTGATTGATCTGAACTTCATATGTATATTCATATGTATGTATGTATATGAAAGTTACAAATTATTTCATGTGTTTTGGTGAATATGCAAAAGACTTTTTTAAATGTTAATAAAAAATAATTAGTTTAATTTGATGTTTATAAATTAAATTTTAATATTTCTAATTATATTTTATTAAGTACTATTTTATATGTAATATTTTTCTCCAATAAAGAGTTAAAATAGAATAATTATATATTACACCATTTATTTTTAAACTTATTATAATAACTAATATTTTAACCATAAAATTCTTGTTTATTTGTAAAAATCGAAAGTCTTATATAATTTTTTTTTTTAATTTATTTTGATAAATAATATTCATATTATTTATAAAAGTTAAAAAAACTACATTTCATCTTTGTGACATTCTTTAATTTATTTACACTTGATTACAAATTTTGTTTTATTTATAAAAGTAAAAATGAAATTATATCTTTTTGTATAATTCTTTTTGCTATTTTTTTATCTTTTATATTTCTTCCCCAACCTCCACCCCCACCAGTGGTCACCATTATCCCAACTCCCACTGGCAGTCAGCACCACCCATATCGTCCCTTATCTTCTTTTTATTCTTCCTCAAACACATACACAAACATGGTTTGTGTCTTCCACCAAGCCACCTAGCCCCTCGACCCAGCATCCTCGCCACCCAGGGACATTTTGAGAGAGCCATTTTATCAGACTAGAAGGCATGAAGCCTAAGAAAAATAATCGGGCAATTGAACCAAATATAGGCAAATGGGTCTCATTCAATATCTTTCTTCATTTGGGTTCAAGGAAAATTATTGTAGAATTTAGTAAACGCAAGTGCACGATATCGTTAACAAGTAATAAAGTGATGAATAAGTATCGTTCTCACAAGAATTGTTGAATTATGTTAACTCTAATTTTATTTAAATAAATGCAAAAATACGTGATGATTATGAACTAAATTCAATTAAACTAAACTAATAATAAAAATCAATTAAAGATGAATTTCAATAACTAAAGAGTCTAGGGTTATGATTTCACCATAATTAACCCCAACTGATTATTTTATCTCATAAATTTTAATATATTTTTCAAGTGATAGTCAAAAATCCCTAAACTATCCACTAGTCTCTCCCAAGGTCTAATAAAAATATCATCAATTCATAACCCACTAGATTCCTATGTGATTACAACAATCAACAATTCATTAGGTTTTATGGATCTCAAACAAAACTACACAAACCATGTAAGTATATTACTATCTCACATGCAATTTATGATTTTCTACACATAGAACTAGACACATATATCACCTCCCGAGTCAATATGATTAACAAATCATTCAATTAGTGGCCAAGTAATTAAAAGCATTAAGAAGAATGTAGAAAAATCAACTTAAAAATTAAATCAAGAATTGAATTGATACAAATATTCAAAACATCATAATTAGCTTACATCACCACCCTAGAAAAATAAATTAGTTCATGATGGTAAAAATGAATAATAACTTAATAATATCTATGAACATAATTAATGAGAGAAAGAGAAAAATGAAATTAAACTTGAAAGTAGGATGAGTTTCTTCCCTTGTAGTTGTCTTCTTCTCAACTATTGAAAGAAATCTTTCATCTTCTTCTCTTCTTCCTTTTTCTTTCTTGGCTTGTTTTCTCCCTCTCTCCATCTCTCTCCAAAATCTAATTTGGAGGCTCTTGGGATACTTAAACTTGATGGGAGATGCCCTAAAAAGAGTAAAAAATACCATTTTCCCATTATTTATCCGCCAGGCAGCGCTTAGGCGCTGCACATTCTGTCCTAGACAGTCATTGCAGCGCCTAGGCGCTCTTGCTGTCTAAGATCAATTTTTACTGTACTTATAGCCTCTTTCAACTGATTTTTTACCATATTATAGGCTAAATTGACTTTTGGTACTTCATATAAATTGTAGTTCTATGTTTTGGCTTTCTATAGGTGCTTAAATCAACTCATTAGTAAATCTGTGGAAATAGTTAAGCTTAAAATACTCAGATGTGTCAAACCAGAAAGTTTCGATGAAGTGCAGACTTTTTAACTTGATTTTTCTCATTGAAATCAAATGAAATGAATTTTGTGATAAACATAGAAGTTATAGATCTATCTCGTGGCTTTACAATGGTTTAAGAAACAGGTCAAAATAATATTGGAGCAAAGAGTTATGATTGAGATACGAACACTATTTTCAATAGCACCAAAAAGCGGATTATTCTAAATTTTAACCAAGTTTTATGTTTCTTTCCATTTTCTTCTCGTTTTGCTATTACCTACAATATTTCAAACTAAATGCATAAAAAGTAAGATAAAAACTCAAAAACTAATCAAAAATTTAAGCAAATGGTACTCAATTAATGAGTATAAAATCCACTCATTAAATACCCCCAAACTTAACATTTTGCTAGTTCTCGAGCAAAAAAAAGAAATAAAACAAGTAAAATAACAAGTTATAATTAAACCTACTAACCAAATGGGCCTCAAATATCATTGTGAGTTTATAACTTAAGAAAATCTCAAAATATCATCAAAATGTACGATTTCAACTCAAATGCCAAATTCACCCATCTTTAAATCCTTTGAGTGTGTGTGTGTGTAGTCTCTTGCACTTAATTTTTTGCTACTCGGATTGGTTTATGCAAACTCAAAATAAAATTATTGATCTCATATTTATGTTTTTTAGAATTCCATAGGCTTGTTTTTTATGTCACTCTCCACTAATGTAAACTAACACAAATCAAGGATCCTTAAGACTTCAAAAGCTTGTAACGTGTGGCTAAGGTAATGATAGAATAAAAGACAATATAGTGGCTCAAATTACTCATAGTACACAAATATTCTAGAACCTTGTTGAGGAGCATCACCTCATCTTTATCTAATACCTTCATGAAACTTTCTTCTTTTAATTTATCACACCACTTTATTTGTTAAACTCCTCATTTTTCACATATTCTTTTTTTTTTTCTTTTTTTTTTTTTTGATGTGATACACCCCCAAACTTATTTATTTTTATGAACAATGGGTGTTGTACTCTTTTCTCATATTTCTTGACATATTTTATTTTTGAAAATTTTATACAAATCGCCACCTCTTTTTGCCATTTTTTTTTTCAAAACCACTTTCAATACTCAAAATGATGTTACTAGAATAACAATAGCTAAGTGTGGGATAATATATAAGATAAATAGTTTGTTTCAATTCTTTGGCTAAGGTTGATTTGTAAAGTGACAAAGAAAATAGCTCAACAGGCTTAACTGGGGACACTAGGGATTATTCATCATAAATAGGATGGCTTAAAAGACACAAACGATCTAAAAATGGCCTAAATCACTTTCTTAATGTTATATAGCCTAAGATTTTGCTTGGAGTGATAATCAAACAAGTTCTAGAATTATATGAGATTGTAAAAAATAGTATCGAATTCACATAAAAATTTTCTAAGCATGCAGAAAATCCAAATATTTAAAGCTATGTGCTCAATATGTCAAAGGATTACAAAAAACGTAAAAATTACCACAAGAGTCAAGCACATACATAAGCACAATATTCACCAATTTTCAAAAGTTATAAACAAACAAAATCAAATGAAATACATACATTCACCCCAAACATAGAACTAACATTGTCCTCAATGTTAAATAAAGCAAGATAAGGTATAGAAGACTTCCCTAAATGGTGTTAGTTCGCATCAGCTTTATCTTCATTCTCTTCTAGAGCAATGATGGATGTATATTCATTAGTTGGTAGCATATCACTCCTTATTTTACAAATCCTTCCCCAAACTTGAGTTGGATTCTGAAATGAGAAACAAAAAATTTCATCAAACTAAAAGGAAAAAAAATGAATATTAAACAACTAAAAAAATTAGGCAATAAAAATAAAAAAAAATGTAAAACACTTGGGTTGCCTTCCAAGAAGTGCTTAGTTTATAGTTTTCAATGAGACTGTCTTTAGATCTCATCACCTTAGGTCTGGTAAAATGATCATACACTTATTGAGGCTCCCTTCACCATCAGTGTACCCTTTCGATTATCGCCAACTCGCTTGGAGCACAAATTTCAAAGTTTCAAGGTCATCTTCATTTGAAAATCTAAATGAATAGACATTTAAATGCTCAAATTGTTGTTTTGCTTGAGTAGTTACTTGGAAACCTTCATTAAGAGCATCTACTCACAAACAACTATTAACTCTACTTAGGTGCTTCATAGGTTTAAAGATTTTGAATGTGACTTGTTCATCTTAAACTCTTAAGGTCAGCTGGCCTTTTTGCACATCAATAAGAGCTTTTCCAGTTGCTAAAAATGGTCGACCAAGAATGATTAGAATAACTTGATCTTTCTCCATGTCAAGAACAATAAAATCTATCGGGAAGATGAACATGTCGACTTTTATCAACATATCTTCTATGATTCCCCTTGAATACTTGATTGACCTATCCGCCAATTACAATAAGACAGTAGTAGGCTTAGTTTATCCAAGCCTAAGTTTTCTAAACATAGAGAGAGGCATCAAATTAATACTTGCACCAAGATCACATAAAGCTTTATCAAAAAATGAATTTTCAATAGTGCAAGGAATTGTAAAACTCCCTAGATCTTTCAACTTGGATGGTAACCTTTTTTACAAAATAGCATTACATTCATCAGTAAGTGCCACTGTCTTATATTCCTTCAACCTTCATTTGTTGGAGAGGATCTCCTATATAATTTTATATAGCTGGGCATTTGCTCTAAGGCATTACTGCACAGAGTAATGGCATGCACATTCTTCTTTAAGTTTAGCTCAATGTTACATGGGAATAACTCTTGAGGTCTTGTGCTCAATATATTGGCAATTCGATCCATTTGAACCTTTAAGTTTCAGAGAGAAACTGATTGATTTTGATTAAAATACTCTTATTTTTGCAATGTTGCTTCTGTTATTGCCATGAATTGTGCGAAAGCATCTTCTATGAAACTTTAGGTGCCTATTGAGACTAATTTGGAGACTGAAAATTTGATGGTGGTGGTCTCACTGTGCTTTGTCCATTCATCCATGAAAAGTTTAGATGGTTGCTCCATCCTGGATTGTAGGTAGTATGGATTGTTCTGTCATGTAGCATTCCCCAGAAACTGTGCTTGTTTTTGGCTGAGATAGGGCAAATAGGTTCCCAACTTGACACTTTGTACTTGGGTGAGGACCATTGCAAAAATTACATACCTCAACTGATGTGAGAACCAAATTAGCAGTAAAAGAGCTAAGTTGCTAAGATAATATAACAACTTGGGCAGTGAGAGCAGAGAGTGTGTCAACCTCATAAACTTTAAATATTTTCTTTGGTGCAATTCTCTCTAAAGGCCATTGATAAGCATTCGTAACCATGGTTTCGAGAAGATCATAGGCCTCATCGTGTGTTTTGCCCATAAAAGCTCCATCAGCTGCTTTATCAACTAAAGTTCTAGTTGAGCCACTCAAACTATTTTAGAATGTTCGTACTTACAACCAATCTGGTATACCATGATGTGGACACCTCCTCAATAGATCCTTGTACTTTTCCCAAGCCTCATGCAAAGATTCCAAGTCATGTTGAGAAAAGGTAGTGATATCATTCCGCATCTTTGTTGTCTTAGCAAGTGGGAAAAACTTAGCTAGAAAGTTTTGAGCCAAGTGTGCCCAAGTAGTGATTGTCCCGATAGGTAGAGAATTCATCAAACTTTGGCCTTGTCCCGAAGTGAAAATGGAAACAATATCAATCTAATGGCATCATCAGTAACGCCATTATACTTAAACGTATCACAAATTTTGAGAAAACTAGCTATGTGTGAATTGGGATCCTCATTGGTCAATCCACAAAACTAATTAGCCTGAATCATTTGAATAATAGCTGAGTTGATCTCAAAATTATTTATTTGAATGACAGGGTGCCTGATTCCTGAGAGTGTATCAGCGACCATAGGTATAGCATAATCACATAGTGCTTTATTATTCTCTGCATTTTCTCTTGCATGTGCCATGATGCTTGGAGACTTATTTAGGAGCTTCACTTTTCACCATTAATCAATGCCTGAAAATTTAAAACAAAAAATAAAAATAAAAGAAAAGAAAGAAAAAATATATTCAAACTAAAATTAGAGTTATTTAGTATCGATATTAACAAAATAAAATAGTCCCCGACAACGGAGCCAAAAACTTATTGTAGAATTTAGTGAACGCAAGTGCATGATATCGTTAACAAGTAATAAGTGATGAATAAGTATCGTTCCCACGAGAACTGTTGAATTATTAAGTACCAAAATTATGTTAACTCTAATTTTGTTTGAATAAATACAAAAATACATGATAATTATGAATTAAATTCAACTAAACTAAATTAATAATAAAAAGTAATTAAAGATGAATTTCAATAACTAAAAATTCTATAGTAATGATTTCACCACAATTAATCCAAATTATTTATTTTATCTCATCAATCTCAATTTATTTCTTAAGTGATAGTCGAAAAATCCTAAATTATCCACTAGCCTCTCCCAAAGTCTAATAAAAATATCATCAATTGCTAACTCATTATATTCCTATGTGAATTATAACAATCAACAATTCATTAAGTTTTATGGATCTCAAACAAGACTACACAAATCATGTAAGTGTATACTCCTATCTCACATGTAATTTATGATTTTCTACACACAGAACTAGATACATATATCACCTCCTACATCAATATGATTAACAAATCATTCAATTAGTGGCCAAGTAATTGAAAGCATTAATAACAATGTAGAAAAATCAACTTGAAAATTAAATCAAGAATTGAATTGATTCAAATATTTAAAACATAATAATTAGATTACATCACAACCCAAAAAAAACAAATTAGTTCATGATGGTAAAAATAAATAATAACTTAAAAATATTCATGAACATAATTAATGAGAGAAAGAGAAAAATGAAAATTAAACTCGTAAGTAGGATAAGTTTCTTCCCTTGTAAATGTCTTCTTCTCAACTTTTTGAAGAAATCTCTCCTCTTCTTGTCTTTTTTGTTTTTCTTTCTTGGCTTGTTTTTTCTTTTCTCCCTCTCTTCCTCTCTCTCCAAAACCTAATTTGGAGGCTGTTGAAATACTTAAACTTGATGGGAGATGCCCTAAAGAGAGCAAAAAATACCATTTTGCCCTTAGTTATCCGCCAAGCAGCATCTAGGCGCCAATTTTCAGCACCTAGGCACTGCAGTCCAGTGAGGGCAGTGCCTAGGCACTACACATTCTATCCTAGACAATCATTGCAGCACCTAGGAGCTACTTTTGCTGTCTAAGATCAATTTCTACTGCACTTATAGCCTTTTTCAACTAATGTTTTACCATTTTCTAGACTAAATTGGCTTTTGGTGTCTTCATACGAATTGTATCTTTATGTTCTGGATTTTGATATACACTTGAATTAACTTAATATGAAATATGTAGAAAGAGTTATGATTGAAATACTTAGAACTAGAAAGTTTCGGTCAAGTGCAGACTCTTCAACCTAATTTTTCTCATTGAAATTAAATGAAATGAATTTTATGATAAATATAGAAGTTATAGACCTATTCATGGCTTTCCAATGGTTCAAGAAACAAGTCCAAATGATATTGGAGCAAAGAATTATGATTGAAATACGAACACTGTCCTCATTACCCAAAAAGTGGATTATTTTAAATTTTAATCAAGTTTTATGTTTCTTTCTATTTTTTTCTCATTTTGCTATTACCTACAATATTTCAAACTAAATGCATAAAAAGTAACATAAACCCTCAAAAACTAATCAAAAAGTTAAGCAAATGATACTCAATTAATAGGTATAAAATCCACTTATAAAAAATCAATGAAATTGAAGCGGAGCTAGAAGAATTACTGAATCTATGAGTTTTCATTGGTTCATAAAAGGAGGAGAGAGAAATAGGTAGTCTAGGGTTTAGAAGGTTGGGGAGTGTGAGAGAGAAAGAGAAAATTGTGACCCTTTTTTTTAGATTAGGGTAGAAGAGATTTATGAGGGAAAGTGGGACTTTTTTTACAATGGGTTGGGCTTTCTCACAAACAATCACATGCTGAACTAATTTTTGGGCTAAAAGATGAAATTTTGAAAAATACCTCACTAGCAATCACAACCTTGATCTAGGATATTATCATTTGGCAGGCAAATTACAAAGTTATCATTCCCTTTCCTTATCTCATTTACAGGTTGTTGCAATCACAAGGACTCAAAAAGAAACCTACTGAGACACTAGACCCACTACAAAAGAAGATCAATGTTTTCTCTAAGTTGCTTAGTGGGATATATCCTGATGATCTCAAAAAGAAAGAAAAGGGAAAGACATAGCTAGAAAAATGAAGCTCCAACACTGGCTCTGTTGTAATAATTGTTCTGCTAGCCTTCCTCCAACATGTTGAAGAGGAACTTAAGAAGGTCAGTCAGCAGAAATTGTTCTATCAAGCCAAGGAAAAAAGATTGACCACACTGTTGGTGTCTCTACGTGCCTCCTCTTCAATTATTTCCAAGGATTCAAGTGACGATGTTGAGAATTCAATTGAGGATGATTCTCCTTCAATATCAATTGGTCAAAAAATGGGAGAAGAAAATACTGAAGTTGCTACTGATTCTGAAGAAGATGATTCTGCTGCTGAAGATGAATCTAAAGCTTTTTATATTTTTGTTGACGGATTGAGACTGTTTAAATTATTTGTAGTTGATAGGATATTTTGCTTGCATGTTTTTGAACAAAATTGTCTTAAGTATTAGGTTTTTGAATTCTGTTTTGCAAATATTCCTATCTTTTCTGTAGGGAAAGAATGTGAATTATTGAAACAACGGGTTGGTTTTTTTCGACATCGTGTTGACTGATTGATCTAAATTCTTAAAATTAAAGAAAATTAATTTATTTTGATAAGTTTTGAATTCAAGAGAAGCTGATATTTGACTTTGACCAATCAGTGCCAAATGGAGACATTGATAGAATCATAATTGATTATGATTAGATCATAACTATGATTATGAGGAAATCATAATTATTATAATTTAATTAATTGGTATTGATTGACAACTTATTATCTTACATAAGATTTAATTGATTTTATTAATTTATGTTATATAAATTAATTGCCTTGTTTATCTTAAGCATATTTTTGATTAAATTACATTAATGGAAAGATTTGAAGATTTATTTACAAAGATAAGTTGAGATCTTTTACCGATAAGGAAAGAATGTTAACATATTTTGTATTATTATATGCAACGTATTTGGGCACTTTTAAAATAGAGATTCAAACTTAATTGGTGTTGCATATAAACCTCAAAGTTAAAGAAGAAGTATATGTCTTTGGAGAGAAGAAGCGCACGGCTTCAAAGCTTTAAGATTGATCTCGTTTTATATTCACTCTTCGAGAGAAGATGGTGAACCTTTCAAGGGATTGACGCAATTCTTCAGGAGAAGAATTTGAAGATCTTTGGGAGAAGGTCCTCTGTTGTCTGAAAGGATTTCAGCATTGAATATAGTTCAACATTGCAAACTTAAAAGTCGAGGGAATCTCGCTGAAATTTTATTAATTGATTTGTTTAAGAACGACGTCATTAGTAAAGAAGGAGTCTTTATGTTTTGAATAAGTTAGATTATTGTAACTATAATCTGAATTAGTAAGGTATTCATTGCAGGTGATGACCTCGTGTATGTTGAGTACATTTGTACTTGAAGTATATAAAAATTTCGTGTGTTATTTATTTTACTGTCATTTACTTGTTATAATAAACGGTCCACTTATTACAACAATTGATTCTGATTAACAAATAAAGTTGATAATAACATTAAAACAGATGTAACATATCACATCACCAAAATAATCAACGATGGTCCTTCTCATTGAAACCCAACCTTGACTTCGGTTCACATCAAAACCTATATAGAAATAAGTGGATCCTATCATGTATAATCTTTATTTAAAATCAGAGGAACAGTTGTGGAAAATTTGTCCAAACCCATATCAAATAATAATAATTCTTCAGTGATTGAGGCCTCATCTCATATTTCCATGGAGAAATTATAACTACAATATTTGACAAGAAGTAGGACCATCCAGTGCATATACATTGATTCCTATTATATATGCTAGTTGGACTTGAATATATATATATATATATACATACATACATACATACATATGTGCCTTCTCTCCACACAACACAACTAGTCCAGATGGAATTCTATCCCCTGGACATGTATATGCATGCATCCACAATATGCTGGTTTTGTCATCTGATTATGGTGCTTGCTGACTGGCAGGCAGACATTTCATTCTTTGAACTCACCTCTTTTTTGTTAGCCTCATAAGTTGGAAGATGGACCCTTCATGCATTGGGTACCTCTACATTCCACACACATCCATTGCAACAAATGCATGAATGTGTTCTCAATTTTGTGTCCATATACAAGCTATATTTAACTGTGCAGATTGTTCCAGAAAAATCTAATACCTACTTTCACAGAATAGCGAGTAGTGGGCTGAATTTGGCGGTTGCCCCTCCTTACTTGTATTTAAAATTCAAAATTTTAGCCCTTTCATATTCTTAAATTGCCTTCCTGAGTCCTGATCCATAGGGCTAAACGGCTAAATCCAAATGGCCAACTTAGAAGATGGGCATCAATATACAAAGTTGAACTATAATACTCACAC
>JAGSPU010000385.1:0-38359 GCA_019321725.1 Paulownia fortunei | reverse complement strand
GCCGAAGCGAACGACGCATACGTATTCGAGCGAGGACGCTTTGCCCGATGGCCCTGACTCCGATCTCTTCGTCTACTAACTACTGCAAACATTGCGGCTCTCATGTCCTCATCACCGGTACCTTGGTTTACCCTCGCTTTGTGGCTTGTTGTACCTTGTGCACCTAGCATTGTACCTTTGCTGCTCTGAATTGATTTATTTATTTTTGTTGGAGGCTGATTCTAGGACTCAGTTGTTGTCTTGAAGGTATTGGTGGATTCTTAGTTGAATTTCATGGTGCATCTTTTAATCATTGCAGAGTATACTCTTTCTTGGAGATTATTTGGAAAAACTTTTGGCATTTGATTGACATTTTTTTGTATTAATGAACTAAATTGCTGTATGCTTAATCAGAATTGTGAGGCGAATCCGTGAAGGTGCAGATTACCCCATGAGAAATTGTTAGGTTTCCATCTGATCTCAGTTTTTCCTTTTTTTTTTTTATGAGAAAAGGCATGTTTACTGTTTGTGTTTGTAGTTGGGATTGAGACATAAATGATTAATAAACTTGCGAGGGTTACGCATTTGCAAATATGTGTTTCTGAAAAGGAAGAGTTGCAACTTCTGTTCTGGGTACAGGCGGACACAAATTTAATAGTTGTGGAAGATATCATAATTGTGAAATCATTAGCACTAGAGTATACAACAATGTCGAGACAGGACAAGTTACATGGACACAGACACACATACACATGCGTGTCTATATACCTATACACGATTTATTAGGTCATGGTGTTGTACATTTCTTTTTCCGTCACAAAAAATTGTAAAATCTCATAACAGGCATTATTATTCTTCTGACATTCTGACCTTTTCCATTTTCCTCATTTTTCACTAAAATACCTGTCCTTGTGTATACTTCTAATTTGAAAAAAGTTGAGGCTGATTTTCAATATAATTGTTGATGGTTGTCATTTTGTTTGTGTAAAAATAATTAGGTGATACTACGAGCTTGTTACCTTTTGGTTTTGGTGTCTACATGGTAAAAAACAGTTCTACATTTCAATTGTTTTCTAGATTTTTGATTAAAATACTATAACAATGAGCAAATTATTCTTCGCTGTTCCCTAGCTTTTATTTGTTTAATATCATTCTGTTGTTACTTTTTTCTTTATTTCTTCATGTAAAGTTTTCTTTTTAAGTATTAAGGATGCCAGGTGGATTGTTGCTCTTTAGGCCTCATTTATACAATAAGGAGCCAAGTGTTATTCAACTTAAGTTCACTTATGTATCATTCTTGAGATAAAATGGTTGGAGACATATCTAGCAGATCTGTTAGAATCTTTGAGGCTTTAATTAGAGTTGCTTAGAAATAAAAGCATTTGTAAGCAATAAAGAGAAATGAGAATGGAATATTGGTATTATAAGGTTATTTTAGTTGTATAATTACTTGTAATTATTTTTGCTCTCTCTCTCATCCTTATTACTTTGATTAGAACTATCAACTTACATTTACTGAATTTGATTATATTTGAGATGATGGTATGCAAGAGGAGTTATTAATTGGCAAATAAATAATTTCTAAAGGCGGCTAAAATATATGGTACATCTGAGTAATCACTAGTCTGTAGAAAGATAATGACCTATATAATGACATTGCAGTTATTCATTATTTTGCTTATTTATTCATCCAAGTTTACATTTCTTTCTGTGGAAATTCAAATCGAGTGGATACATGGGGTATTGCTTAGAATTGCTGATTTACTAATATCCAAATAATTAACCAACTTTCAGTTTTGCTTGCATGTGAGATAACGCCTATTTGATAGAAAATATAAGAAGCAATAGTAAATAATCTTACACTCACAGAGTGAGACCTGTCTTCATATCTTTCAGTTTGGAATTATTGATATAATCTTACTGCCAAAATTTCTTATTAACAAGCGGAATGATTCGGACATACTTAATATAGTCAAGAGGCTTCTAATTGAACATCTGCATGCATTCCTCTTAAACCCATCCTAGTGGTAGAGTAAGCTTGCAGTCGGGAGAAACAAGATTTGTTGTGCTATCTTGACTTCCTTATTAATTAGAAGAGTTAGAGTGATTACTTATGAGAGAAACAAAATTAATTACATGCATCGGTACTTCAGCTCAACACATCCTTGATATTGTAGTTGCTTGTGTGCAATTCTAATGTAATTCACTTTTAATTGAATACTGTGACCCAGACTTGTCTTTAGGTTGTTACAGATGTTAATTGCTGTCACTGGATCATATCAATTTTTTAAATGTTTTATGTTTACCCTTTGCTTTTCTTGCTTTAAAAATGTCATGACTCAATTTTAGCTCCATTGGAATACTAAAGGAAAGGTTAGGTTTCTACACACTAAAGTATTTTCTAGATACACAATTGCAGAAAATGCCCAAAAGAAAAACAGACAAGGCTGAACACTAGCGAAGGAGGAAAGGTCCTCCTAAAGCGGTAAATTTCTGTTAGCTATGCTTTATCATGCTAATGTTGTAAAGTATTATCTTGTGCATTTTCATTGTTATTGCGATGCCTTAGTGCATTTTACTAGCAATGGTTAATAACAAATTGAGGCAAAAAGGAGGAAAAAGGATAATTTAACATAACAATATTCTTCATATTGGTTTATCTCTATGTTAGATATACGTGAATTTTGGAAAGAATTGAACTGTTAGTAAATTGTATAGCTGTCTTTTCATTGTCTTTAACAGGCACCTGATGATGCTTAGAAACAAAAAAACCCACATCTTAAAGCTGTATTTCTTTACCTTGAATGGAATAAAACCTGTAACTAATGATGCCAGGAGATAAAAGGTTATGTTACGCCATTACTAAATTCAGCTTTGGAGTACAAAAAAATCAGGAAAAAAAAAAAAACTTGTGCTGTTTTAGTGAAGATTTTTTTCTTAAATCTATGCAAACAACCCATGTAATAACTTTTTTTATGGTAATTGGTTCCCATTCTATATCAATTTGAACAAAAGCATAAGTGGATGAACCAATTTGTATGGCGCCTTGTGTTAAACACCGAACTGTGAAATACCCCAAATAGATTAATTTTTTAGGATTGAAGTCCTTAACTGGAACATCTGATCAAATATATGACCTACTAAATCTGTGAACTTTTTTGTCCTATATAATTAACAATCAGTAGTTATGTCTTGCATCATGATATGAACAATTAATAGAAAGATAGCATTATCTATAATACTCGTAGGAAAAGTTTGTGAGTTCATCCTAAATAATATATGATTTAAATGTCACTATGTTCATCTTTATTATGGTGTCTTTTTAATCCAGTGGTGAAGGGAAGTTGGAGAAGCAGTATCGAACGAATTGTGTGGGTTGTGAGCTTTTTGTTTGCTATCGTTCAGAAGAAGACCTGGAATCTGTTTCTTTCATCTATGTTGTTGATGGTGCGCTCAGTACAATTGCTGCTGAAACCAATCCACAGGTAAGGAATATTAAGTTCTTGAACCATTCATTCCTGTAAGTCTCTTTTTATTAATCTGTCAGATACATAAGATGGAATTCAAATAGTCTAAGATTTGGAGGATTGCAGTTCTGTGGCGAATCTTCAATCCTTGCCAATTGTCATTCTTTTGTTTAATCTGTTATATATTTGGCATAACTGTTCAACGTATTTTTTCTGCGTGTTGTTTCTACACTATACTTTTTGGAATCATATATCTTTGAAGTTTTCTCCCCCATTAGATAATTGTTTTGGTAGGTTATTATTTGATCTTTGCCATATCCTGTAGGATGCTCCTGTCCCACCTTGCATCTCACAATTAGAAGGAGGCCTTGTTCAAGTGGCCATAGAAGTGGAAGACCGTGCACAACGCTTGGCAATCACAAGTAATCCCATGGTTCATGTTTCCTAATGCTACAATGTTTGACATGCATTTTTGTTGCATTATAGTCTTAAAATTCTAGTCAACAGAAACCTGACACTCAACTATAGACAGACATGAAGAATATGCTTATGATCAAATTTTTATTTGTTAATTTGCATTGCAAAATTTAAAAATGTAGATTTTTTATGGCCATATACTTTGCTATGACATGAATGTAGATTTGCTTTGTGAATTTGTTTTGCAAATTTAAGAACGTAGATTTGCTTAAAATTTTTCTTAGTTAAGGCCATATATGCTCAGAGATGTCTTTGGAATATGTTTTTGGCTACTAAAGAATGTAGATTTTTTTGATAATAAGAAATTTGTATTGAAAATAAAACTCTCGTAATACTTATTCCACATGTTGAAGGACATCAAACTAATCTAGGCGTTAGATCAATGATACACATCTGTTGCTATTGCCAGTTCATTTTATACTTTTATGCCCCTTGGTTGGATGGAATGCAAGGGACCTATAATCTCTCATAGTTAATAGAAACAAATAAAATAGGAAGCTTGTGGGAAGTTTGAGATGAAAAGAACGGGATTATTCTATATGATTTCATAACCATTATCTTAAGTTGCATGAGGTGCTCCTGTAAATATTCTTAATTACTAGCAACACCTTAACAAGCTTATGGTAGAATACCTTTTCAAAGTAGTTTTTCAAAATTGACTTATGATGTAGATCAAATATATTGTTGAAATGCTTATACGGTAATGTATTAGAGCTATACATTGGCTAAACCTGCAAGCTGACATTTATATGACATATTTCTAGAGTTGATAAGTGAATCCCAAATCCTTCTAATTTTGTAGCTTATAGAAAGAAACACAAATCTATATGATGATGAAAGATTATGGTGTTATTTGCTTATTAAATGTTTCTATTAGTTGATTGATTTGCTTAATTTAGGGGATTCGATTAGATTGCTATTAGGTGATTTCTCTTTTTTAGTTATTTCCTAATTTTAGAGATTGTTTTCCTTTTATGGAGGATTCAATATTCTCCACGTATACTGATGTAATTGTTCAATTTCGTTAAGAAAAAGTAATTAAAAAACTTCTTCATGGTATCAAAGTCTCTTTCCTAGGGATTTCTTTTTTATTTTCTGGCCTTAATCATCACTGATCTACCTTCATTGCAGTACTTTTTATTACTTCCTTCTTGAAAATATGTCTTTTGCTTCTACCAATACCAATACCACTTAGCCTGGTCTGCGGGAATCTTTGACTACAGATAGGAACTAGGAATGATTTCCAGAATATGAATCCACTATACCGCTTTGATGGAACAAACTATCTATAATGGAGTTAGGTGGTTCTCACGTTTCTTGAAGGACGTGGCAAGATAGGTCATCTCACCGATGAAGGCCTGAATGAGGAAGATCCAGGATTTAAAGCATGGGAGGAAGAAGATTCAATGATCATGTCATGGTTATGGAATTCCATGAAACCAAAGATTAGTAAGAATCTAATGTTCCTTACCACCGTAAGAGCTATGTGGGAGGATCTGCAACAAACCTATTCTGAGAAGAAAGATGTAGCTTTGATTTACGATATGAAGATTCAAGTTGGCTCTACTAAGTAAGAGAACATGTCTATTGCATATTATTACAATCGGATGACAAGACTATGGTTGGAAATTGATCATAATCGAGACCTGCAGGTGAAGTGCAACCATGATGTTGGTGTTGTTCAGGAACTTCTTGAGAATGATCGAGTATTCATATTTCTTTCAAGATTAAATGCAGAATATGACCAGAATAGAGTTCAGATCCTTGGTAAGGATCCCACACCAACTCTCTGTGAGATTTTGTCAATTGTTTGTGCTGTAGAAAGCCGACGAAGTGTCATGTTGGAACCTCGTGCACAAGAAACTCTTGCAATGGTCTCTCATAGACTATGAGGAGGGAATAAAGGGAATGCCAATTAACGCCCTGTTGAGTTAAAGAAACCATCCAATAAAGATGAACTATAGTGTACCCATTGCTAAAACCATGTCACACACGTGATAATTATTTTAAATTGCATGGCAAGGCGTAAGTATTGGCATGAATTGGAGGATTCAAAGGACAAGCCCAAATCAAGCTAATATGGTAAATAAAGAGGAAACACCAGTTGAAGCTACAAAATTGGACAAGGAAGAGTCCATAGAATTTGACATAGAAGACATTGAAAGATTGATGAGACTTCTTAACTCTTGAGAAATCATCAGGTTCTTGTTCTCTTGCCAAAATTGGTATGTGTCTCATGACTGACTCTTTTAAAGCATCAAATATTAAACAATTGGATAGATGGGTCGTAAATTCTGGGGCAATTGACCATATGACTCACAATAACACTTTCTTTGATTCATATAAACCCACTTTAGGAAATTAAAAAATCACTGTAGCTAATGGTTTTTCCACTGACATTGCTGGTCAAGGAAGTCTTTATCTAACCTCATCAATAACCTTGAAAAATGTCATTCATATCCCCAAACTTTAACCAACCTTATTTCTGTTTGCAAAATCACCAAAGAGCTCAATTGCAAAATAACCTTTTTTGATTCTCATTGTGTTTTTCAGGATCGAATATCGGGAAAGACGATTGTATTTGCTAGAGAACATGATTGCTTCTACTACCGTGGGGACCTGGGAGGCAGTAAAATAAAGGGAAACCAATCCACCATCTCTCAAACCTTTTTAATCGCATCAAATAAGAATGTCATATGGGCACACCACCTCAACTTGGTTATCCACCTTTTCCTTTGTTAAAACACATATTTCCTTCTTTGTTTAAGGTTGTAGTTGTTTGTTTCAATGTGACATTTTTCAGTTTGCAAAACATTGTCGTACTTCATTTCCAATAAAATCAATAAAATGCACCAAACTTTTTCTTTGATTTTGATGTATGAGGACCTTAAAAAAATCCTGACATTTATGGGGCAAAGATGGTTTGTTACTTTTATTGATGATTGTACTTGTCCTACTTGGTTATTTTTAATGAAAGATAAATTTGAAGTTAGTTCATTGCTTCCCCGGTTTCAAAAAATAATTCATACTAAGTTTGGGGAAAAGATAAAAAGATTTCGATATGATAATGCAAAAGATTATTTCAATCAGAATCTTTCCTCATTCTTCAAAAAGGAAGGTATTATTCATGAGTTGTCATGTGTTGAAACACCACAATAGAATGGTGTCGTCGAAAGAAAAAAATGTTATCTTTTGGAAGTCACTCGTGCTCTTTTATTTCAGTCAAATGCTCCAAAGTCTTTATGGGGAGAAGCGGTTCTAACCTCATAAATCATCTTCCATCTAGAGTCTTAGAAAATCATAGTCCTATAAACATATTGTCTAAACACTTTCCAGAGACTGAATCTATTCGTAATCTGTCCCCAAAAGTATTTGGATGCACTGCCTTTTTACATGTCCATAAAAATCAAAGATCTAAAATGGATCCCTGAGCAAAAAAGTGCATGTTTGTTGGATATTCTGCCACACAGAAAGGTTACAAATGCTATGATCCTTCCAGTAGGCAAACATTTGTATCCCTTGATGTCACATTCAACAAGTCTCTTCCCACTCATCTTTAGGGGGAGCAATCCAAAGAAGAAAATGTGTGCTCAGGTTCAATATCTTTCCTAGAAATAAATACAAACCTCCTTGATAATCCATCATTTTCAGCCTCACAAAACTCCACCGATGTTATAAACTCAACAACCATTAAAGAGGCAACATATGTCACTCCCGAGATTGAGCCTATGACTGCCAGTGAAGTTTCTACTGAATTTGTTAGTGTCGATATTGCCAACCCTACTCTGAGAACCAAAATCCAGGCGACCCTTTATTGAAGCTGCCAAAACAGTATTTAATGAAAGCAAATCCAAGAGCCAACTCCGAGTACAGGTAATGAAAACTCTTTAAATTTGAACTTGCCTGTTTCTAAAACTAACAATGATGTGTCTTGTGGTAACCACCCAAATTATGACCTTGACCTTCCCTTTGCTTGGAAAAAAAGAACAAGAACGTGTACCCAAATCCCATAACTAATTTTATCTCCTCATACAGACTATCCTCTCAACATAAAGTTTCCTATCCACCTTGAACTCAACTGTAATACCTAGAACAATACATGATGCTTTAAAAGATAGGATCTGGACATATGTGATGAAGAAGGAGATGAGAGCCTTGGAAAAAAATGAGATTGGGATATTGTTGCGCCTCCTAATGAAAAGCGAATAGTTGGTTGTAAATGGGTCTACAGTGTGAAATTTAAAGTAGATGGAATTATTGAAAGATATAAGGCTAGATTGGTTGCAAAAAAGCCACATACAAACTTATGGGATGGACTACCTAGAGAACTTTGCACCTGTGGCAAAGAGGAACACAATAAGAACTCTCTTAGCTCTAGTAGTTCACTTTGAATGGGAGATCCAACAATATGATGTAAAGAATGCATTTCTTCATGGGGCTTTAGAATAAGAGGTGTATATGGAGCCACCACTGGGGGTTTGATAAAAAGTTTGGTCCTAATACGGTTTGTAAACTGAAGAAAGCCTTGTATGGGCTAAAACAATCATCGAGAGCTTGGTTTGGGAGTTCACTAAGGCTATGATGAAGTTCGATTACAACCTCTTCATAGTGACCACACTTTATTTGTAAAATATTTGAGTAATGGAAATATTATGATCTTATTAGTATATGTGGATGATATCATTGTTATTAGGAGTGATGAAAGATGAGAAGATGAGGTTGAGAACACAATTGGCTCGAGAGTTTGAAATTAAAGAGCTTGGTAAGCCAAGGTACTTCCTGGGGATTGAAATGGCATACTCCAAATAAGGGATATTTATATCCCAAAGAAAGTATATCCTTGATCTACTTGAGAGGACGGGTACTCTTGGGTGCAAACTTTTGAGCACTCCTATTGACCCAAATCATCGAATAAGTCAAGAAAAGGATCGTAAGTCAATCAAAGGTACAACTTAAGAGTACTCATATGAACTCAAATACGTATGTCATACATAAAATTATGATCTTGCTCAGTACAAGGAAACAGTATCTGAAACTCGGCTAAAATCAACTCAATTAGTAAAAAATTGAAAAACATGTGTTAAAAAAAACAAGCTACTCGAGTTCGATTCATGTTCGACTTGCTTAAAGTTTGTTCAAATTCGACTCGATTAACTATCAAATCAAGCTCAAACACAATTCTTAAAACTCGATAAAAAATTAAACAAGATGAAACAATAATATATTCAATTCAATTCAATTCGTTTATACCTACTCATTACCCCATAATGTTATATATTAGGGTGAAATATGCTTTTTTTTTTTAACTTATTTTCAAATATAAAATTATTTGATTGAAGTAGTTTCCTAGATGCAGCAGTACAACAAAACTGTGAGACCAGCTCAAAGAAACGGCCAACTCAAACCACACAATAGATAACAATTTAACGAATTAATGGGTTGGTCTAGTTTAGGTTAACGGAAGAAAAAAGAATCGCAAAAATTACAATTGGGTATGGTTTAAGTATCATCAATACTGCACTTATAACCTGTATATGAATTAATATCCATCAGTTAATAATTTAACAACTAAAGTGAATATGTAATGCGAATACTATAATTGTATTAACTGAAAATACGATATTATTCTTTCAAAAAAGAGAACAAGAATATAACATATGTCATGCCTTATACCTTCATTTACTAATTGCAAGTATTACATTAGCTTTTGTATTTGAGTTAATTGTATAAACTATAAATTGACACTAAACTTTGATATTAGGGCAAACCAACCCCGTGCTAATTGCACGGTTGGGAGCCAAAATGGGAAGAAAAAACCATTCCAACCCAAAGCTATATTTTGCGCTAAAATGAAATTACCTACAATGTTGCGCTATTTCACTGCATCTGCGCTATCAATTTTTTTTTTTTGTTTAATAAATTTACATTTATTTATTATGTTTAAAAATATTTTAAAATTTTATATTTTATCCTAATTGTATATTTTTCAATAAAATTATTTGTTTTTGTATTTTATATGTACTAAAATAATTTTAATAAAATGTAATTATTTTATCCTAATTGGTATTATTAAGGACTAATTTAATAGAAAATAATAAAATTAATTATTAATTAAAAAAAAACTGTACATTGAGGAAGATAAAATATTTTAGGAGGAAGCGCAAGTGAAGATTGCGCTTGTCAATGAAAGCGCAATTCATACTTGAGCTTTCAACTTTTTTTTTTTAAAAAAAAAGAGAAGCGCAAATTTAATTTGCTCCTTCAATTTTGATTTCTGAATTTTCACCGAAAAACATAAGATGTTTCAAAATATATAGTGTTTTTAATAATAAGAAAGTGCAACTTTGAGTTGTGCTCCCAATCATAACTTCTAGAAGCGCAACTCTAAGTTGTGCTTCCTAAAATTATTAAATGAAGCGCAACTTCTACTGCATACATATAATATATACATGTATATATATAGATATGTATATGTATTTCTTTCTTTACTTTATATATATATAAATTTGCAAATATTTTAAAAATTATATATATATATATACGCATAATTAACAAAGATAGAAATATACACAAACACATTTATTTATATAATATCATTTTAATAAATAACATAAATTTATATTATTTAAATAGTTTTTTTACATAGTATACAAATATTTACCTATGTATTTAAATGTTTCAATAAAGATAGAATAAATATTTATACATATACATTTGTTTATAAAATATTATATGTTTATAATATTTAAATAATTTTTTATTTAATCGAATATATATTTATATTAAATAACTTATTTTAATATATTTGATCAAATTTTATAAAATAAATTATTATTTTAAATTCAATGACAATTTTAAACAAATAAATTACTTGTAACAATACCATTTTTGCTTCACAATTATAATTAATTTTTTTAATAATAGTTACAATACTGAATATATACATTACAGAAGTTTTGAAAAATACAAGAATAATAAAAAATTACTAAAGTACATCAATGGCGTTGTTGTCTATATCTAAGTCCATCCTCATTAGCATCATGTGACTGATCTTGAATTAGATAATCAACATATATACTATAGTTTAAATTAAAATTCGATCAACCTGATGAAGTTGTGGAGCTCAACTCTCCACGATCATGATATATGTTGTCTAGATGTGAAAATGCATCAGGCAAGACAAAAAACTCTCTACGATTAGAATCTTATCATGGATGCTACTGTACAAACGGTGTGTGCGGCATGCCAAAATATAAATCTAGTAGTGTAGAGAATGACATCGTAGAAGCTAGCATACCCTAATACGGAGTAAACAGGTCATCTGGTTGTGCCTGTTGAGGCACATAATACTCCGCAGTGCTATCCATATCGTGTAATACACGATGTGTAGATGTAGATAGACTCGCCTCATCCACTACACTATACATAAATGGAGGAGAGATGTCATGAGACGTAGAAGCATGGCTAGCAAATACAGGACATGTCGAGGTAGAGAGACCAGCCTCATCTACTACACTACTATGCCTTCTCCGGTCTGTGTCTTCTGGTGGTGGCACTAGCATATTTACTACATCTTGTTGTATACGTAGTAAGCGTCTAAGATCATCAGTGACATGTATAGTTTCACCCCTTAACCGCATAAGTAAAGTCAGCACTGAGCTTAATCCTCTCTACCATCACACTCTGAAATACATGTAAAAAAGAATAATATTAAAAAATATCATTAATAGGACACATACACATTATAAAAAATATTATTAACGATAACTTCTAAATTCGATATGTTTGAAGGTTGGTACCCAATTTACATAGGCAAATGGAAGGTTGTTCAACTTTTTATATTAACAAGGCCTCAACGCTTGAAATAGGAATACCTACGTTAGTCATAAATTATAAACCTTTAAAAAAAGTCTTAAAATGGAGTAGATATCCTATTCCTAATAAAAGTGATCTCTTAAAAAGAATTTATGATGCTAATATTTATTCTAAGTTTGATTTAAAATTAGGACTTTGACAAATACAAATTGCTAAAAAAGATAGGTATAAAACTGCTTTTAATGTTGCTTGTGCACACTTTGACTGAAATGCTATGCCTTTTGGGTTAAAAAATGTCCATTCTGAATTCCAAAATGTGATGATCGTATATTTACTCCAAATATAGAGTTTGTTATTGTTATATTGATGGTATTTTAATATTTTCAAAAAATATAGATCAACATTTTAAGCATTTAAATATGTTTTTACATATTGTTGAAAAAAATGGTCTTGTTCTATCACCAACAAAAATGAAACTTTTTCAAATAAAAATTAGATTTTTAGGTTTTGAAATACCACAAGGAAATACTATTCCTATCAATAGAAGTATAGAGTTTGTTGATAAATTTCATGATGAAATCAAAGATAAACCCCAATTACAAAGATTTCTTAGAAGTTTGAATTATATTTTAGATTATTATAAAAACTTTGCTTTTGATACAAAAATTCCTTTATGAAAGATTAAAAAAGAATCATTTAGTATGGAGTAATGAACATACTCAGGCTATTAGAAAAATTAAAACTGGAGTAAAAAATCTACCTTGTTTAAACCTTACAAATCCCTATTGGGATAAAATTGTTGAAACTAAAATTGTTGAAACTGATGCTTCAGAAAAATCCTAAAACTAATAAAGAAGAACTTGTAAATTACACTTCAAATGTCTGGAAATGAGCTGCTAAAAATTACTCTGTTATAAAGAAATAAATTCTTTCTATTGTTCTTTGTATCTCAAAATTCTAAGATGATTAATTAAATCAAGAATATTTATTAAGACTAGATTGTAAATTTACTAAAGAAATCATTTTAAAAGATGTAAAAAATATAGCCTCTAAATAGATTTTCGCTAGATGGCAAGCTATATTATCTATTTTTTATTTTAAAATAAAATTTATAAAAGGAGAATCAAATTCTCTTCCTAATTTCCTGACAAGAGAATTGTTACAGGGCAAAAAATTATGTCCTTTAAAAGAGGGCAATCCTCTTATAGAGGAAGAGGAGGACGAGGTCTTCCAACAAATCAGACTTTTGTCATGAATAAAGAAAAATAAAACAAGTCTTCACAAAGAGGTGAAACCTCTACCGCTTCTTCTAAGGATATTCTAATTGGTAAAACTCCAGTTTCTAATATCATTCCTTACATTGAAAAAAAAAATTAAGGATTTAATTCTCTTTCTTGAAAAGGAAGACATGTAGCTTGAAACCTCAAATCTTATATTTAGGTATTTTGAAGAAAATCATATTATCCTTTAAAAGTAGGAAATCTAACGCATTTTATTTGTGAAAGGGTTCTTAAAAAGATACTTCATATTGAAATTATTCATCATAGAAAATGATCTAGTAATACTGGTGAATTAGCATTTTTTAAAATTCATATATTAAATATTTGGTTTTTGAAAGAATGGGGATCTAACCCAAATATATCTAAAACAATATGTATCATTATCAGTAAAACTGATGTAACTGGTCAATTAAAAAATAATACAATACTAGTTAGATTTATTTAATAGGATTATATTGATATGTTCTATAAAAAAATTTAGGTTCAAAACCCGAAAATGAAACATACTTGGATGATTAGAATTCATGCTGATATTATTAAAAATGAATCACCAACATGGTTTAAAGCTTGGTGGAAAAGATTTTATCAATCTATGGAAATTATTCCAACAGATTTAAAAAATCTTTTAAAGGATTATTGGAATGTACATCATCGTCTTCATAAAAATAGAAATCAATCCAAGACAAAGTTTTGAAGAATTCAACAAATTTTTCAAAAAAATTAGACATCAACTAGTGATGATGGCATGTTAATTTCATCCACAGAAGAAAATCTGTCTAATCAAAATGAAGATATAGAAGAATAAATAAAATTCCTCCATTTGTATGAAGATGATGTATCCTCATCAACAGAAGGGAATGGCGATTAAATTTGAAGAAAAAAGTCACTCATGACGTTTGTAGAGAATAAAATGTCAAAAGAAACTTTTGACAAAATTTAAAGATTGTCAGACAACTGGAGATTCCAACTGAGTGTTTTTCCTTTTCTCTGTTTGGATTCCAAATAAAATTTGAAGTCCATTTTCCTTCTTATAAATAGCTTAGGTTCATTTTGTAAAAGGCAGAGCTCAATTTCTCTTTTTTTTTTTTTGTTTTCATCTTGTAATCTCTCAGTACATATATAAAATTTTTATTTTGGAATCTTGGAAGCTCTTTGAAGAAATCCAATTAGAAGAAAAGATCAGATACGGATTATACCTATAAGTTATAAGCATAATTAAATTATGCTAGCTTAAATATTTTTTGAGATTTACTAATGTAATATTTAATTTTATTCTAATATGTTAAATAGATAAGTAATTATTCAATCTACATTTATAATTTTGGAATGAAGCTCTTTACAAGTATTTAGACTGGAAACCCGATTTTGTCGGGTTACTGGCCCTGAGGATTGTAAGCCAATCAAAGGTATGACTTGGGAGTACTCATATGAACTCTCAAATACGTATGCCATATACAAAATTAGGATCTTGTTCAATACAAGGAAATAGTACATGGCATTGTTAGACCAGATCCACGTTCAATGAAATGAACCTTAGGGCCAGTAGTCCAGCAAAATCGGGTTTCCAGCATAAATACTGATAAATAACTTTATCCCAAAATTATAAATGTAGATTGAATAATTACTTATCTATTTGACTTATTAGAATACAATTAAAATATTACATTAGTAAATTTCAGAAAATATTTAAACTAGCATAATTTAATTATGCTTATAACTTGCACGTATAATCCGTATTCGATCTTTTTTTCCAATTAGATTTCTTCAAAGAGCTTCCAAGATTCCAAATGAATTTTTTTATATATGTACTGAGAGATTACACGATGAAAACAAAAAAAAAGAGAAATTGATTCTATAAAATGAACCTAAGCTATTTATAAGAAGGCAAATAGACTTCAAAGTTTTATTTGGAGTCCGAATGGAGAAAAGGATAAACACTCAGTTGAAATCTCCAGCTGTCCGATAATTTTTAAATTTTGTCAAAAGTTTCTTTTGATATTTTATTCTCCACAAACGTCATAGGTGATGTTTTTCTTCAAATTTAGTTGTCTTGGGTGACATCTTTTGTCTTACTTTTCCTTTTTACTAATGAGAATACATTATCTTTATACAAATGGAGGACTTCAATCTGTTCTTCCATATCTTCATTTTGATTGGACAAATTTTCTTCTGTGGATAAAATTGACATGCCATTATCTCTGCTTGATGTCTTCTTCATAATTTTCTTGAGAAATTTCTTGAATTCTTCAAACCTTTGTCTTTGATTGATTTCTGCTGCTGCTTTGATAAAAGCTTCCATGGCTAAATCAAGCTTTGTTTCCTTTTCTTGTTCAAAGGATTTTTGGTAAAGATGAATATCATCCAAAATTTGTTTAACCATTGGATTATGGTCGAAATTATTCCACCATGAAGTATAATATTTTCTTAAAAGTTGTGGATTTTCACCAGTTTGGAAACAAAATTCCCATTTCCAAATCCAAGGAATAAAGTATTTAGAAAACATGTATGGCATGATACTCTCAGGTTTAACCCTTTGTTTTTATGAAGACGATGATGTACATTCCCTCCTTCAAAAGATTTTTTAAATCTATTGGTATAATTTTCATAGATGGATAAAACCTTTTCCAACATGCTTTAAATAATGTTGGTGGTTCATTTTTAATAACATCATCATGGATTCTAATAATCCAAATATGTTTTATTTCGGGGTTTTAAACCTCAAAAATTATATAGACATATCAATATATCCTATTAAGTAAATCTAACTGGTATTGTATTCTTTTCTTATTGACCAGTTGCATCAATTTTACTGATAATGATAGATACTATTTTAGATCTATTTGGGTTAGATCCCCATTCTTTCAAACTCTAAATATTTAATATATAGATTTTAAAAAATGGAAATTCACAAGTATTATTGAATCCTTTTTTATTATGAATAATTTCAATATGAAAGATCTTTTTATGAACCTTTTCACAAATAAAATGCTTTAGATTTCCACCTTTTAAAGAATAATATGTATTTTATTCAAAATACCTAAATATAAGATTTGAGAATTTAAGCTGCAACTTGCAAGTCTTCCTTTTCAAGAAAGTGAATTAAATTCTTAATTTTTTTAATGTAAGGAATGATATTAGAAACTGGAGTTTAATAAGTTAGAATATCCTTAGAAGAAGGGGTAGAGGTTTCACCTCTATGTGAAGACTTATTTTGTTTTTCTTTATTCATGACAAAAGTCTAATTTAGTGGAAGATCTCGTCCTCCTTTTCCTCTGTAAGAGGATTGTCCTCTTTTAGAGGACATAATTGTTTGCCCTGTAAGAATTCTCTTATTAGGAAATCAGGAAGAGAATTTGATTCTCCTTTTATAAATTCTATTTTAAAATAAAAAATAGATAATATAGCTTGCCATCTAACAAAAATCTATTTAGAGGCTATATTTTTTACATCTTTTAAAAGGATTTCTTTAGTAAATTTACAATCTACTCTTAATAAATATTCTTGATTTAATGAATCATCTTAGAATTTTGAGATACAAAGAACAATAGAAAGAATTTATTTCTTTATAACAGAGTAATTTTTAGCAGCTCATTTCCAGACATTTGAAGTGTATTTTACAAGTTCTTCTTTATTAGTTTTAGGATTTTTCTATTTTAAAATACCTCCATATCCTAATTCTGAACCATCAGTTTCAACAATTTTATCCTAATCAGGATTTGTGTGGTTTAAACATGGTAGATGTTTACTTTAGTTTTAATTTTTCTAACAGTTTGAATATGTTCATTACTCCATACTGAAGGATTCTTTTTTAATCTTTCATAAAGAATTTTTGTATCAAAAGAAAAGTTTTTATAATAATTTGAAATATAATTCAAACTTTCAAGAAATCTTTGTAACTGGGTTTTATCTTTGATTTCATTAGGAAATTTATCAGCAAACTCTATACTTTTATTGATAAGAATAATATTTCCTTGTGCTATTTCCAAACCTAAAAATCTAATTTTTGTTTGAAAAAGTTTCATTTTTATGGGTGATAGAACAAGACCATTTTTTTTCAACAATATGTAAAAACATATTTAAATGCTTAAAATGTTGATTTATATTTTTTAAAAATATTCAAATATCATCAATATAGACAACAACAAACTCTGTATATGAAATAAATATAGCATTGCGAATTATTCTGAAACTGCTAAGGATTATATTTATCCTTACATACCCATTTAGACTATTTGGGTAACCTCATTTGAGCTTAAGTACGCTCATCTTAATGCATAGGAAGCTTCTGCTTTCTATCTCAAGGATAATTCTAATCCTTATTTTTGGCCAAAAAAACTTACTTATTTTCAAGAAATATTAAATCATACTGGGTTAGTAAAGTTTGAAACAATTTATAGAACTAATGGAGAATGAACATATTCAAAAGAATTTATTCTACGGGTTATTACCCCTAAAGAATGGGAGAGAGATCTCTATAAATATGAAGAGATTCATACCCCCAAATGAAGTGTATTATTTCAACTACTTTGATTATATCAAAGCTTGGGAATTCAGCATTTGCTATGAAAACAAACAAAGAAAGCATAACTGGTTCTTTCAATTTCGAGAACAGAAAATCACTAATTTTCCTTAGTGGTTTATTCTTTGGTTTTTTAATTAGGGATTGTTCTCAATTATTATGCCTGATAAAATTAGGAATGTATTTGAAGACTTTGTTAAGACTAATGAGTCTACAAAAAATCATGTACTCATGTTTACTGTACTTTATCAAGTACCTTGGATTCTCAGATTGGAACCAATTATTGTGGGAACTCCTTTAAAAAAGTTAGGAGAGACATTCACCATTGTTCTTTATTTAAGAATAAAGTTTTTTATCAAATGATAGGATAAATTTGAGTTTTTAAAAGACTTTATTTTTTTGCTTAGAGGAATAATTAAGCTCGAACCACCTCCGAAACCTGCTCAGGTCTCTCAACCTCAAAAGGATGTTTCTAAGCTCTTAAAAGAATTGCTTTCTGGTTCTTCTAAGACAGATATCAAGAAGCAGCTTAGGGCACTTTTGGAATCAGATTCAGAAGATGAAGACGAAGACATGATGTTCAAATTTTCATAAAAGTTTGACCCCATGTAGGATTCTCAAGATCTGAATGTTGCCTAATAGGCTTTACAACTGTCAGTCAATCATGAAAAGAATCCAGCAACAGCCTCCACTGACGCATGTGCTTATCCAAGCATTATCTTTTATGATGAATAATTTGCCAATGAAATTATCAACCATAGGTAATAACAAGTTCTACTACCCAAATCTTTTCTTAGTTTCTCGTTATATAGAACAAGCTCTCTATTTAATTCTCTATCCACCAAACAATCTAGAACAAGCTCTCTAAATTTAATCCAATAGATGCATTAAAATAAGAAAGATAGATTGATATAAGCAACAACCACACAAGCTTGGGTTATTTAACTTAGGTTATGTTTTTCATTGCAATTAACAAAAATATCCCATAATCATTAATCATAATTTACTACACATAATTAGAAATTCAAGACAATTACAGATCTAAAATCTCTAATTAAGTTGTAGGGAATTCTCAAACCTGATTTGGTTGCGCACCCAAACAAAACAAGAAAATACCCATAAGACATTAAGTATAGAAAAACATAAACAATTTCAATTGAAAAATTGATCAATAATATCAAACATTTAATTACAAAACTCATGTCTAGGGCTTTGAAATCAACCTCAACTAACAAAGAAGTTTAGTCTAACATGATAAGAAATGACAAGAGAATAAAAATTAGCAATATTGGGAATCAAAGAAACTTATTGGTTGAATAAGATAGTTAAGGTTGATGGTAGATTATGGATGTCTCTTCCTCTAAGCCTCTTCTACTTTTTCTTCCTTGTAGTTCCAAAATCCCAAGAGTGCTTTTAAAATGTGAATGATATAGAGAGTAAGTGAATATGAAAATTGATGCCTTTGTTGAGATGATAGTGCCCTATTATAAAGTGTGAGATGGTGATATAATTTGGTGTAAAGTGTGTAAGATGTGTTGTTTATTTTATATAAAGTGAGGAATATGTATTGTAAAGTATGTCATGTGTGTGATTTGATATATGTATTTAGTGTATATATATTAAAACATGTGCCAAAAGGTGTAAAAGATCGCCACTTGTCACCACTCCAAACAAAAACATCACTTTTGTCACACGGATGGTGCCTAGGCACCCTGTTTTGGCGCTTAGGCGCCATTTTCTCTATTTCCGGCGCCTAGGCGCCCTATTTTGGCGCTTAGGCGCCGTTCTCTCTGTTCTGTTTAGCACCTAGGCGCCGTTCTCTCTGTTCTGTTTGGCACCTAGGCGCCCTGTTTTGGAGCCTAGGCGCCGTTGCTGTTGTTTTTGTTCCTTCAGTTCAGTTTCTGATACGGTTTAGCCTCTTTCAACTGATGTTTGACCTCTTTATAAATTGAATT
Source organism: Paulownia fortunei (assembly GCA_019321725.1). Classification (NCBI taxonomy): domain Eukaryota; kingdom Viridiplantae; phylum Streptophyta; class Magnoliopsida; order Lamiales; family Paulowniaceae; genus Paulownia; species Paulownia fortunei. Next base: position 18,867 of record JAGSPU010000385.1, on the reverse strand, counting down.
GGCTTTTGGTGTTTGCATAATAATTGTAGCCTTATCTGTTATCTTTTTGTAGCCATTTGAATCAGATCAATATCACATTTTTGGAGAGAGTTATGTGAAATATACTAAGCCTGCCATATCTGGACATTTCAGTGCATGTTTGACTTTTTAATCGAATTTTACTCTTTGAAATTAATTGAATTGGGACACGTTGCCAACATGAAAATTGTAGATAAATCTCTTATCTTTCCGATAAGCCAAAAATCAGGTTAATAGAGCTTTGGATCAGATATTTATGCCCAAAATACAAACACTGTCGTAGTGGAACCGTGTCAATTTGGCCCAAGAATGCTTTTTTCAACCTTGTTTTGACTCATTTTCAATCTTTTCATTCTCAAAATCATATCATGTACAAAATATTAATAAAAACCTATTATTAACAAGAACAAAGTAAAGAAGACATAGAAGAATTGATACAAATAAATATAAAAATATGCAATTATCATTAGGCTTGACCGTAAGTTGTTGACAGGGACCCTATGCTAAAATATGGATTGGATAATTAGAAACATGTATGAGGTTTGATCGTAAGTCGTTGACAACGACCCTATGCTAAAATATGGATAACATATGGATAGGATAATTAGAAGTATGTATGCGGGTGGTGATAGTAGTAGTAATCAACTAAGGAATAAATTTTTTAGAAATAATAAAGATATTATTATAAATGAAGACTTAGAATAGTCATTAAATAACTTGAAATTAACAGAAAGCTGCTTAGCCTCTAAGGTTTATAATAGGACAAGTTGATTTAACCTTAAGTCTGATTATGTCATCAAGACAGTTGAGGAAGTCATTCCCTTATCTGAGGGATTTTGTTCATTTAATTTATTTTTTGAGAAGCTAATAACTGAACATATTAAAAAACACAAATTCTTGCATATAGGCATGAATCAGGTTGCTCTTAAACCGACAACAAGATTAGGTTTAAATACATCTGCATTATTTTGTGTTAGAGATAAAAGACATCTTAAGTTTCATGATTAACTATTAGGAGTAATTGAATCAAGTTTGTGTGATGGTCCGATTTATTTCTCGTGCTTTCCAAACTTTACTCTATCTCTTATAGATCTTACCCAACTGCATGTTTTATGCATAGTGCAGAAAATGTTGTCCTTATTTTCAAGATATACTACAAAGTGATTAGTTTCAAATATAAAAGAAATTCCAAAAAATATTTTGGATAAAAAAGAAACTACAACTTTGTTTATAACAAACGTTGCTAAAAGTAACGTTATGATTCCCAGAACAATTACTTGAGATTATATTAAATTACCTAAAAATTGGGTTCTTGAAAAGGCCATTGAGCCTAAGAAAAAGGAAAATAAAATTCTTGAAAAGGTTATTGAATACCCAGATGGAGATGTTCAAATTCAGTTATCTAAAGAAAGATTTACCTGAATCAACATTCAAAAGGTTTATAACATTCCTAAAGGAATGAAGTCCCTCTTTCTTATAAGAAAAACAATACTATTGGTGTTAAATTCACTAATGATGGGGTTAGTCAATCATAATACAGAGTCCACACTCCTTCAGAATCAACACATAATATTGTGTGAGCTTGATCACCAACCTCAGATATGGGTTATGTTGATGATGATCAAAGTATTTTCGGCATTAATACTATTACTATTGCCGAAAAGGAAAGTGAATTTCCTAATTTCCCCTTCACAGGAGAAGCTAGAGAATTATTTTATTTTTCAGAAAATGAAATAAAAAGAAAATGGTTCTTCTTAAAGAAGAATGAAGAGAGTCAAAAGAAATGGTTTTCTTTATATAAGAAATTCTTAAACGACATGAGGAAATGATTGATTTCTTTGAAGTGATATGAAATTTTTATGAAGTTGATCGAATGAAATATCTTGACTTTTCTGATGAAAAATTTATTTCAAATATAGATTCTGCTTATCAAAAGTTTGTTACAAAAAAAAAAAAAAAAGAGAAGTCATTAGGTCAATACACCCCCCAAAAGCAAACTTATCGATTAAGATCAATAATGAATAAATTCTTGCTACTCCTTATAGGAAAAACAACAATATTGAAGTTGTTGTTGAACAAAATAATTATACAAATTTGTCTTTACAAACTGTTGGAAAGCAATTAACTAGAATTGAACAAAAACTTTCCCAAGAATCTTTTCAATTGATTCTTATCTTTAATTTCATTAGGAAATTTTCCTGAGAAAGCAATTGCTCTATCAATCGTGAATATTGTCCCTACTTTAATAGTATGACCGAGAAAATGAATCTCTGTTTGGAAGAGTTTTATCTTCTTAGTTGAGACAACAAGTCCAGCGCGAATGACAACTTTAATAAATGCATTTAAGTGTTTAAAATGTTGTTCTAGGGATTCAGAGAATACTAGAACATCATCTATGTAAACAATTATAAATCGCGAATAAGGACTAAAATATTATTCATGATATTTTGAAATTCTGAATGAGCATTTTTAAGAGCAAACGACATTATATTCCATTCGTAGTGACCAAATGGTACAATAATTGCAGTTTTATGTCTGTCTTCTTCAACAATTTGAATTTGCCAGAATCCAAACTTCATGTCAAATTTTGACATAATTTTGGCTGAATAAAGCCTATTTAGCAGATCCCTTTTATTTGGGATTGAATATCTTATCCATCTTAATGCCTTATTTAAAGATCACTAGTCTAGGAACTCCTCTTTCGAGTTCAGCAGCATTTTCAACATAGAATGTTGGATAGCTCTGAGGACTGTGAGATTTTCTAATAATTTTTTTGAGTAATAACTCGTCAATTTCCTTCTTACAAATTTCCAAATGTCTAGGGCTCATAGCAATGGGCCTAGCTTTGGTAGGAATTTGACTTTCTTTAAAGTCAGGCTCATAGGGTAAAGAAACTTATAGTTTCTTTATCTCCCAAAAAGCATTAGGAATATCAGCACAAATAGTTTTCTCTATTGGAGATTGTATTTCCTAAATTCTTTTTTGAATAGGAAAACTTTTAAGCATTTCTTCAAATTTTTTATAATCAATCTCCTGAGATAAGGAGCTAAGAAAATTTTCTTTTCTTTTAATTTTCTTTTCAATTATATCTATCTTGTGATAACGATGCTGGGTAACAAATTGAAAGTAATTTCTCTACCTTCAATTAGGCTAGTAATGCCCTTTTCATCTATGCTTTTAATAGGATAAAGCATATGTTGAAAAGGATTCTCGAGAATAATATCATGGGAAAGATTCTTAACCATTATAAATGGCATCTCAAGGCAAATACCTTGATTACAAACAGTAGAATTTTGCAACTTATAGTTGACAAGCAATTTTCTGCCATCTACAACATTTAATATCTCATTGGTCTTCAAGAAATATCTCAATGGAATAAGACCTTCATTGATACAATTAAGGTCAGCACCAGAGTCAACCATTGCAATAGCAGAGAAGGGGTATTCTTTCTATACTACAATAGTAACCTTAGTGTGCCATTTATGAATGATAACTCTGTCAATCATATTGACAAATGTTAATGAGTTTAACTCATCCTTTTGCAGAATATTTTCTGCGAAACCTCTTCTTCAACTTCTTCATCAGAAGCTTCTTTAGCAGATTTTCTGAGCTCTAACGTAGGTACTTTAGCTTTCAGAATTTGCAGTTCTTGTTTAAGAACCTTTACACCATGTTTTAGCTCAGAAATTGTAGATTCTGTGTTAATAGAACTAGTAGAGCTAGAATTTGCTTCTTTAGCTCTTTTGAGAATATCTTTAAGGCTATAAGCCTCAGGTTCTTTGAATTTCAGCTTATTTTTCTCATTATTAGTAATCTTATAAGACTCTTAAGTATTTTTGTAACATATCTTTTTCATTTGGATCTGCAATCTTATTAATAACATCCAAAACAAAGCTTTTTTCCTTTGTAAGGACACAAAGCACATTGACTTGACCTAAGACCTTATAGTAATCACAATTGCCATCACATGATTTATTATCATCATAATGATGATCTTCTTGATCATATTCTTCATTCTCAAATCTTTCTGTAATAACATAAATCTTTACATCTTCTCTCTGGTTCAGAATTAGAGAGAAGAATTTTCTTAAGTGACCTTTTAAGGCCTTCGTCCACAACCAAACTGTTGATCTCTTTCTTGGTTGCGCAGTTATTAACATCGTGGCCAGTTTTATGGCATCTCCAACATATTGGTTTAATATTCTTCTGATTAGAAGGTTTTTCTTAGGAGACTTCCTAGAAGGTCCAGGTTCATAACCTCTAAGATATCTAGTCATGTGTCCTTCCTTTTTAGGAGGTCTAGAACGTTTCACGTTCTGAGAGGATTTATAAATCCTTTTTTTTTTTTTTGAAAAGATGGTGTAATAGGTTGCAAACCAATTTGTTTGAAAAAATCCCCAAGGACTTTAGTACCATGGATTTTATCCTTTTGAATTTGTCTATGCAACTTAATTTCATTGCATAAGCAAATTCCTTCAGCAGTGACCTCTGTTGATAAATCACCATAGGTGTACTGAGCATAGGGTATAACCCCTTGATGTTTTGCTTTAATCTGTTTCTAATTCTTTCAGCAAAACATGGAGGCAATCTTGATAAGAACTTTTCTTTCTAGAAATCATGATAACTGTCTTCTCTAGTAAAAACTTACGAGAATAAGACATCTTTGTACTATTTGAAATGGGACAATTTTGGACAACACAGATTCATTAACTGCTCTTGAGTCTTATCAATTTGAAGAGCTGTAGATCAAATGAAATGTTTTGCAATAGCAAACAGAAGTGTGTTTACACAATCTGTTACTTGAGTTTGTTGATTATCAACTGTTTCAAGTTTAACAGTTGCAGCAATATGGCTTTTAGCCTGATCGGTCATATGAAAGTCCCACCAACCTTTAAGTTGGCCAGTGAACCCTTGAATAATAGCTTTTGCTATTGTCTGGTCGGAATTTCCTTTGGCCCTGCATGTAGTAGCATACATGGTCATATAATGGAGAAGGGTCGGTATTTGATATTCAGACATTCCATCAATTTTCCATTCATTAATGGAAGTACCATCGAATTGCACAGTCATATAACCGTCATGTTCTTCAAGTTGTAAGTCAACGGGAGTAGGTCTAGATAATAAGGTTTTCTTGGAGCATTGTAAACCATTTTCTTCTTATAAGAAGATAGCTTGTTTACTTGTAATGGTTCATTACCATTTTGTTTTGATAAGAACATGTTATGAAAATTATTTAAATCTTCAGATTCTCTTAGATCAAGAGGATCAAGTGGCTTTTCTGGATCAGAAAACTCAGAATAATAATTCTGACTATCCATTTCTAATGTAGCCACTTGTTAATCTTTTAAACCAAGGTCTTTTCACCTTTTAACAATTTCATCCACCATTTCGGATGAAAAGCTTAATGCCTTTTCAAGATTTAAATCAAGTTTTTCAAAAGACATTGGTTTAAATAAAACCTTTTCAACAGAGTTGTTATTAACAAGAAGTTGAATAATTTGTTTTGACAAATCATTGGAAAGTTTTTGTTCAATTCTAGTTAATTGTTTTCCAATAGTTTGTGAACACAAATTTGTATAATTCTTCTATTCAACAACAACTTCAATATTGTTGCTTTTTCTATAAGAAGTAACAATAATTTCTTCATTATCGATCTTATAAGTTTGCTTTTGGAGGGGTATATTAACATAATGACTTTTCCTTTTTTTGTAACAAAGTTCTGATAAGCATAATCTATGTTTGAAATAATTTTTTCATCAGAAAAGTCATGATATTTCCTTCGATCGACTTCATAGAAATTTTGTATCACTTCAAAGAAATCAATCATTTTCTCATATAGTTTAAGAAATTTCTTATATAAAGAAAACCATTTCTTTTGACTCTCTTCATTCTTCTTTAAGAAGAACCATTTTCTTTTTATTTCATTTTTTAAAAAATAAAATAATTCTCTAGCTTCACCTGTGAAGGGGAAGTCAAGAAATTCACTTTCTTTTTCGGCAATAGTAATTGTATTAATATTGAAAATACTTTGATCATCATCAACATAACCTATATCTGAGGCTGTTGGTGATCAAGCTCGCACAGTATTATGTACTGATTCAGAAGGGCTGTCAACTTTATATTGTGGTTGATTAACCCCATCATTCGTGAATTTAGCATCAATAGTATTGTCTTTCTCATAAGAAAGAAGGATTTCATTCCTTTTAGGAATGTTATAAGCCTTTTGAATGTTGATTTGGGTAGATCTCTTTTTAAAGAACTGAATTTCAACATTTTCATTTCAGTATTCAATAAAATTTTCAAGAATTTTTTTTTTTTTTCTTAGGCTTAGTGGCCTTTTCAATATCCCAATTTTCAGGTAATTTAACCTGGTCCCAAGTAATTGTTCTGAGAATCATAACGTTACTTTTAGCAACATTTGTTATAAATAAAGTTGTTGTTCCTTTTTTATCTAAAAGATTTTTTGGAATTTCTTTTATGTTTGGAACCACTGTATTCATCACTTTGTAGTATATCCTGAAAATAAGGATAATATTTTTTGCATCATGCATCATATTAAAACCCTCAATTTTTATGTCAAGACATAAAGCATGTATTAGGGTAAGATTTGTAAAAGAAAGAGTAAAGTTTGGAAATCATGAGAAATAAATCGGGCAATCAGATAAACTTGATTCAATTACTCCTACCAGTGAATCATGAAACTTAAGATGTTTTTTTTTATCTCTAACACATAATAAAGCAGAGGTATTTAAACCTAATCTTGCTGTCGGTTTAAGAGCAACCTGAATCATGCCTATATGCAAGAATTTGTACTTTTAAAATATGTTTAACTATTAGCTTCTCAGAAAATAAATTGAATGAACAAAATCCCTAAGGGAATGGCTTCCTCAACCGTCTTAATGACATAATCAAACTTAAGGTTAAATGAACTTGTTCTCTTATAAACATTAGAGGTTGAGCTTTCTGGTAATTTTCAGTTACTTAAAGATTGTTCTAAGTCTTCATTTGTAATAATTTCTTTATTATTTTTGAAATTTTTATTCCTTAATTGATTACTACTACAACCACATGCATACATACTTCTAATTATCCTATCCATATTTTAGCACAGGGTCGCTGTCAACGATTTATGGTCAAATCTAACACGCTTTTCACATGACTTCAACATGTTATCAGACCTACACGACTTAGAGTATGCTCCCTATGTGTACGTATAAACAGAATAGATCAAAAACAAGTACACAAATAAAAGCAGTAACTGTAAATAACAGTAAACAATTATAGAATATTATTTCAAAATAATACAAAAATTTATTAATATATTTTTAAAACAATACAAGCAATAACAAAGCTTTAAGCCAACAAAACACTAACTTGGTTTTTATAAACCTCAAAAGTGTCTTTATGTTTAGAGAGCTGATCTAAACAATGTAAACGAAATTAAATATTTTCGTTTTGTCTAGCAATTTAAAATTGCTCTTTTCAATGGGCAATATCCCTATTAATAAAAATAATTTTTTATCTTATTTTTTCAAATAACTCTTATGTCTATAATTAAAATGATAATCTCTAAAGATACAAATATAGTGATGTCTTAACTGCTCAAAATCTAACATGAGTTAGATTTATCTTGGATCTAATAAGATTCTTGCTGAGATCGAGGACGAAGACAACTTCCAATCAGTACCGAACCCTAAACTTAGCCCTGATAACAATAGTATCAGGATCAGCGACAGCTATTTAAGCTTGCAACTTGCAGAAGCAGTGGAAATAAAATACTTTTATTAATATAAAAATATTTTACAATAGTGTATAACACTAAGACTAATTACAAACTCTAAAAAAGAAGATTACAAATCTCTTAATAAAGGGGAAAGAATAAGGGATGAAAAGAGAAACTCTAATATTTTTTGATGCCCTCGGGAGTGATCTGAATGGCCTTTATATAGGCAGAGAAAACAGACGTCAACTTCGGACTTCAACTGACTGCAATAACAATATCCTACATAATTGCGGTGTGACGTCATGAAAGATAATGCTTGCATAAGCACATGCGTCAGTGGAGGTTGTTGCTGGATTCTCTTCATGATTGACTGAAAGCTGTAAAGCCTATTAGGCAACATACGGATCTTGAGAATCCTACATGGGGTTAGACTTTCCTGAAGATTTGGACATCATGTCTTCGTCTTCATCTTTTAAATTTGATTCCAAAAGCGTCCTGAGTTGTTTCTTTGATATCTATCTTGGAAGAACCAGAAAGCATTTCTTTTAAGAGGTTGGAAACATCCTTTGAGGTCAAGAGACCTCAATAGGTTTGGAATGTTGTTCGAGGTTAAGTATTCCTCTAAGAGAAAAAACAAAGTCTTTAAAAAACTCAAATTTATCCACCATTTGATAAAAATCTTTCTTCCTAAATAAAGAATAGTGGTGAATGTTTCTCCTAACTTTTTTAAAAGAGTTCCCACAATAATTGGTTCCCATATGAGAATCCAAGGTACTTGATAAATTAGAAATAAAATTATATGGTATTGTGGGGGCATTTCATTGATTACCCTTTTCAAAAGGAGAATATAATATCTTTTAAAAATTATTTTTCAAGCTCAAAATCTTTTAATAGTAGAGTTTCGTTGCCTCAATTTTATTTACCAATTATATTAAAGTCTATTAGATTGGCATTGAAATAGAGCAAAAGTTAATAAGAAAAGAGTAAAGACAAATCACATATGATCCAAGTACGTACTTTTGCAATAATTGCAAAATTTATTAAAAGTCGAAGTAGTAAAGTTAATATTTTTGGCAATTGCCTTAATTTATTTTTACTATACAACACACTTGAAAAAAGAATATCATACACAAACTTAGTCAATTTTTTGGAATGAACAATCTGAAAATATCACATAAAAGGGAGAAATTAATTGCAATACATTTAATAAAATAAAAGTTTGACTTATCACTAAGAAAATATATGAATCATGATAATAGGCTAGAAGAAAAAAATGAAGTGGGCTATTTGCATTCACTTTATATGAGGTTTCAATTTTTGACAAAAAACCTCAGCTCTTTTATCACAAGTTTCAATATAATTTAATTTAAAGAATAAAGTACCGTTATCCCCATACTTTTGAAAATTATAGACATGAGTTTTAAAAAAACATAATTGTAATTGATAGTTATTTTTTTATAAGGCATGATGTTTTCTAAAAAAATAAATGATTGGGATCAAGATTTAAATTTTAGTGTCTCTTCAATGACGTAAAAAGTATATATCGATATTTATAAACAAAAAATAATCATAGTTTTCATAATCATGAATAATTCATAAATTTTTAAATGTATAATTTTCAAAGTGACCATAGACCTAAGATTAGTTACAAAGTCCAAATTTAATAATATGAAGATAGTATATTTTAAAAAAAAAATCAAATTGGAGTTATTTCCAAATATGTTGTTTTCCAGAGATAAATTATAAGATGTATAAAATATATTGTTGAACCAGTAAGCATGAGTACATGATTTTTTTGTAGACTCATTAGTCCTAACAAAGTCTTCAAACACATTCCTGATTTTATTAAACATAGCAATTGGGAACAATCCCCAATTAAAAAAACCAAAAGATAAACCACTGGGGAAAATTAGTGGTTTTCTGGTCTCGAAATTGAAAGAACCAACTATGCTTTATTTGTTTGTTTTCATAGCAAAAGCTGATTCCCAAACTTTGATATAATCAAAGTAGTTGAAATAATATATTTCTTTTGGGGTATGAATCTCTTTATATTTATAGAGATCTCCCCTCCATTTTTCAGGGGTAACAACCTATAGTATAAAGGCTTTTGAATATGCCTATTCTCCACTAGTTCTATAAATTATTTCAAACTTTACTGACCTAGTCTTTTTAATATTTCTTGAAAATAAGTATGTTCCTTTGGCCAGAAATAAGGATCAGAATTATCCTTGAGATAGAAAGCAGAAGCTTCATGTGCATTAAGACGAGCGTACTTAAGCTCAAGTGAGATTACCCAAATAGTCGAAATGGGTATATATAATGATAAATATAATCCTTAGCATTTTCAGAATAATTGACATTGCTATAAGCATCTTCTATTAACCTGTTTTCAGGTGGTACAACCTGTAAGGCTTCTTCTTTCAATGTTTTTTCATCTTTTAGAATAACTGACTTATAAGCCTATTTGAAGCCTTTTCTTGTGGTAGGGCATTTACCCTTTTGACTTGTAGTAGGGTTTTTACCCTACTGGGATGCAAGAGCTTTCTCTTTATTCATAATATCTCTACAAAAATTCATGAGTTAAGAAATCAGGTAAAGAATTATTTGATCTTTTTATGAACTCAATATCAAAATCAAATACAGACAATATACTTTGTCATCTAGCAAATATTTGTTTTGATTCTAAATTTTTAACATTTTTTTCTAGAATATCCTTGACATATTTACAGTCTACTCTTATAAGAAATTTTTGATTAACAAGATCACTTTCAAATTTTTGTATACATAATACAATAGATAAAACTTCCTTTGTTATAGTAGAGTAATTTACTCTAGGTCCTTTCCATACCCCCGACTTAAATCGGACAAGGGATGTTGTATTATTAACCCTTTGTTTAAGGATATCCCGTAATCGAGGTCTGATGTATCTGTTTCAACAATTTTAAAAGTATCAAGTTTAGTAATAACTAAACAAGAAATTTCTTTAATTCTAGCTTTAATCTTTCTGACAGCATATTAGTATGCTCAGTTTTATTAACAATTAAAGTTTTAGTGGCATTAAGAATTTCATCTTTTTGAGATAGAGTTAAATAATGATCCCACCAATTTTTAAGTTGGCTTGTAAATCCATTATACAATTTGCCTGTCTTTTAGGAGAATTAGTAGCTCCATTAACAAGAATTTGAGCATACATAAGTATTTTATGTAAAAGATTTATTATACCATATTCAGATAATCCATCTATATTCCATTCATAAATGGTTTTATCATTTAAACCATTAGGAAATTTAGATTATATTTCTCCATATAATAAATTTAGTGGAGAAGGCCTATGATAATAGTTAAATGTTGGTTTATGTAAAACTTTTCCTTCGAATGAAGTACTATTAATTTGGTCAGTTTTCATTTTAGAAAACATTTAACTTATATTTAAAACATTTTTTTCTGAATATCTTCTTCATTATTAGAACTTATAGTTTCAGAGTCTTCACTCAAATCACTATCTGGAATTGAAGTATCATTATTATTATTAGATTCTTCTATATTATTACATTGAAGGACTGTTTTCCCTTATCTTTTTCACATATTTCTAATTTTTGCATTTTATCAAGAAGAGCTTCGATTAATTATTCGTTCATGGTTTTAAATGTTCCAAGTTCAAGTTTAACACCAGGTTTTACAACAATAGGTTGGAGTGGCTGAGCAGAAGTGGAAGGTTTTTCTTTAAGAATGATTTTATCATTGTTTCTTGAAATATTATTTTCAATTTTATTTAATTGTTTACCTATTTTAATCTTAATAATGTGACTTTGTCCTTTTTTAAACCTGAACTTTGTATAGGGGCTTTGTTTGCTTGCATTTTCTGCACTATGATTGGAGGATTTGACAGCCAGACAGGTCTACGAGAAGGTCCTGGAAGCTGCACAACCTGAGATGGCTTCCCACATGTATCTTGGCTCTCAATGTTTTTTTATGAAAACTTCTTCCTTATTTCGAGCTTGTAGTATTTGTATGATCATATTCGAGTATTCAATTATATATATATATATATACATGTAAAGTAAGATATTTGTCGATTCCCAACTCATCTTCTAATTATTCGAACTCATAAAAAGGATTGAAAATCTAATTTTATTCTTGGATTTCTCAAATTATTAGATTGAATAATTTTTCAGACTAAAAATACTCATCTGTGTGATAGGGATGTGCTTGATATTATAATACAATTCAGGGGTCTATTGTTACTCTTTCTTAGTCCATTGTTAAATAATTCGAATATTCAAATTAAGAAGATATAATTATTCAAATCATATATGAAAGAAAGAGATTAATTACTTGTCTTATTTTTTAATCAATTTTTAATTTTATGTTTAATCAATTTATCTTCTTTTTAACAGTTTTAAAATATGTTCAAGTTATTGTTTTTTCATATGAAAGGAAGATATTAATTACTAGATTTATTTTTAACTAATTGAGAAATTTCATCATACTTTTAACCAATTTATTTTATCGATTATTTTTAATTAATATATTAATTTGTAACTAACTGATTAATTAATTACTAATCAGAGACTAAAAGCAACTTAATTTTCATTTAAAACACAAAAAGCAGTAAAAATACTCAAAATGTTTGCTTAATTTTCATTTAAAACCAAATCTCAATTCAAAATGAACATTCAATAGGTAATATATTAAATTAATATATTTATTTTTTATTAAGCACCAGTAATAAGTTGTTTAATGGCAGAAAAAAAAATGTACACAATGGGTTACCTAAGAATAGGGCAATTGATGGAGGGTATTTTCGTCATTTCACCATGTGAATAAAATGCTCACTAAGCGCAACGAAGACCCGCAATTATCAAATGGGAAGAAATGAGAACTCAGTACAACCTATTTTTCTCCCATTTCTGAATTCGCAGCGGTAGAGCTGAAGCATTTCTCCAGCTTATTTTCGTAAGTTCATCTCTCTGGGCATGTGAGTATATATTTCTGTATCTGTGCATTCACCAGTTCTTGTTCTCATGCATACATTTATTCATTCTGTTCATTTTCTAGGGTCTAGAAATTCAGTTTTGTGGCTCTAAGTTTACAGCAAAAAAACCCCTCAGTTTGGCAGGTAGAGTTTTCATTTATGTTGATTTTTAAGGATTCCCTTTTGGAAATTCTTTGTAAAGATTGTTAATTTGTGAACAAACTGAAGAAAATGGGGTGGCGGAGCATGTAAATGAGCTCTTGGAGGATAATTACTGTTTTTGTTTAATCTGTTTCTCAAGAACCTTTGATTTGTCATTGACCCTCCATGTGTTTGGACTGAAAATAACGGAAGATGGATGAAATAGAAATTAGAAAAAAAGGTTAGTGATGGAGCTATCTCAAGAAAAAGGAGAACTGTTATTCTCAGTGTTTTTTTGGTGCTTCTGAGTACTTGATATTTGTTGTAGCTGACCTTTTAAAAAAGAAAAGGTTGATTCTTGATGCTGAAAGACTGATATTTTGAGTTGTCTTTATCTTTGCGAGTTAGTTTCTCTGGATTGATGAAAAATCCATACATTGCAGTAATTGTGGTTTTGTTTTCAAATGCTGTAGAATTGGAAGGTCCAATGAACCATCATAATACTAAAAGCAATAACAATCCAATGAGGGGAAATTTTGGTTTTGGCAATCCGGGGGGCATGCAAATGCCAATGCCAATGCCAAAGCAAATACCCTTGAACCATAACCAACAACAGGTACCCCATCAGTCTCAATCACAACCTCAAAGCAGGCCCTACTTCCCAGGGCATTTTCAACTGTCAGAACCTCAAGCTCAGGCATATGCCCACGCCCAGTCCACTCAAGCACAAGCTCAGGCACAAATCTTAGCCCCACCCCAGGGTAATACTAACATCAGCATCTCATCCCCTTCCATATCCACACTGGGTTCCGGAGCGGCAGGAACTGGGAAGCGTGTTCAGAAGCCACCTTCTCGGCCGTCTGGGGGATCTGGTCAGGGCACTGCTTCTCCCATGAAAACCATGGAATTGGCCCCTGCTGTGCGTAGAGGGAAGCGAAAGCTTCCTGATAAAGTAATTCCAGATAAAGTTGCAGCAATATTGCCTGAATCTGCTCTTTATACTCAATTGCTTGAATTTGAGTCTTGTGTAGATGCTGCCCTTGCAAGAAAGAAGATTGACATTATGGAGTCCCTGAAAAACCCTGTGCGAGTTCAGAAGGTTCTGCGGATATACGTGTTCAATACTTTTGCAAACCAAACAGGGATAAATTCAGAGAAGGAAAATGCTCAGCCACCTTCATGGTCCCTTCGGATAATTGGGAGGATTTTAGAAGATGGCAAAGATCCTGATATGGAAGGAGTGATGATGAGATCAAGATCTTCGTATCCAAAGTTTTCATCTTTCTTCAAGAAAATTACTATATACTTGGATCAGAGTCTATATCCAAATAATCATGTAATCTTATGGGAAGGTTCTCGATCGCCTGTGCTTCACGAGGGTTTTGAGGTGAAGAGAAAAGGTGACAAGGAGTTCACTGCAATTATTAGATTGGAGATGAATTATGTGCCTGAGAAATTTAAGCTCTCTCCAGCATTGCAAGAAGTTCTTGGTATTGAGGTGGAGACACGTCCAAAAATTATGGCAGCACTTTGGCAATATGTGAAGATGAAAAAATTACAGATACCTGGTGACACTTCTTTTTTAATGTGTGATCCACCTCTAAGGAAGGTTTTTGGAGAAGAGAAATTAAAATTCTCCATGGTTACTCAAAAGATAACACCACACCTCACTCCGCCTGGGCCCATTCATTTGGAGCATAGGGTAAAGTTTTCTGGGGCTACTCCAGCTGGAAATACTTGTTATGATGTTCTTGTTGACGTTCCCTTATCAGTAGAGGATAAATCAACTTTCTTGGCTAATTTAGAGAAGAACCAGGTGATTGATGCTTGTGATGAAGCTATTTCTTCTGCTATGAAGAAAATACACGAGCATTATCGCAGGCGAGCTTTCTTTCTTGGATTTAGTCAGTCACCTGCAGAGTTCATTAACGCCTTAATTGCTTCTCAAGCCAGGGATTTGAAGCTTGCTGCTGCTGCTGATGTCAGTCGTGATGTGGTGAAAGAGCATAGGGCAGAATTCTATGATCAACCTTGGTAAGTACTGTCTTTCATCTGTTCTTTGGAAATTCAAAATTTTGTGTCATGCATCTTTAAATTATCCTATGGTAAATGTGGGTTTCAAGTCATCCTAGCTATTTAATGTCTATTTAAAATTGACATATATATTTCACGTATGCAATACTGATATATGTTTTGGTTTCTTATCTTTTTTATGGTGCTAATGGCACATCTTCAGGATTGTCTTTCCTGTATGAAAATGGAGTTATTTCAGTGTAGCAGAAATCATGTTGTGGAATAGCATGGTATTCCAGCTGCTGTTCCAATTTCAGCATTGAATTCCTGCGGCTGTTTGTGATATCAACTGCTTTTAAGAATTTGTTTGTTGTAATGATTTTGGTCATGATGCATTTCACTAACTGTTTGAGTGGTGCTTTGTACTCTACTGTCTTGTATTTTACATAGTATTGCGAATTTCTGACACAAGGAATGCCAATGCTGTTCAGTTGTCTAGTGTTACACTATTAAAGTCTGTTGTTTGTACATATACACGACGGATACGTGTGTCTATTGTCTTAAATAGTGTATTTTGTCTTGCATAGAATGTTGTTTCTTCTTTCTGAGGGCCATTAACCATATCTACCTTTTATGCACTGTATAGGATTGAAGATGCTGTTATCCGGTACCTAAATCGCAAGCCTGCTGTTGGAAGCGAAGCTGCTGGAAACAAAAGTCAGGGAACCATTTAACTGCCGAGCTGGTGTATAGTTGACTTCATTAATATTGGTCCTCATCATTATCTTGCAATGAGGCAACTCAAACTTATAACTGATCGTTTTGTAGGTTTAGAGTTAGTACGATAATGTCTATCAGTAGCCTTATGCTAGGAACAACATTTATTAATGCACATATACTCGATTCAGAATGCTATTGAACTGTGTAGACTTTCATTTCATGTTTTTCCTTATCATTCTGGAAAAGATTTGCTATTTCTGTGCTAACAATCAAGTTATTGCTTTGGTTTCAGAAGGTTCTTTTTAATTTTTCCCTCAAAATGCTGTCACATTCTCAAGGCTCAAAGGATTACCAGAATTAATGAATCACTTGATTCATGGCCATGCTTCATTCATCGGATGGTGAAACGAATTCAAATTGTTATATCTCCATGTCTGGTTCAAAATTGATTTTTTTGGTGGGAATATATAGATTCTTGTTTTGGATCTGCAATGCTTCCATGCAATAAAGAGGTGATCTTGGTTCTGTAATGTGGCCAAATATGAAATCTGACTAGCTACAAAAATATTTCCCAAAGTTTTGTGCACTTCATCTGCTACATCAGGACTATGCTTTTGGCAAATGGCAAATAATGTAATTATCTGATGCCTATTGCTTTATGTTGATTTTAGAACTAATTTGGGTGGTGGCGTTTATCTTAGTTGTTGGAGTTAGAAGGCGAAGGAGACTGCTCTGAGACGATCATCGGCTGTTATTGTTAAGCTGTTTTCGGACTGTGCTGTTGCCTATTGTTGCCCTCTTTAGCATGGAAATCTGGAGAACATGCTAAAGGAACACTTCAAAATATAATTGGAACTGAAAGGTCACGTTTTCATTCCCAAATGACCATTTTAAGTTTTGTACTATTCAAAAGCTGCAATTTAGTTTTTTCACATTTATTTTCAGCTAATATTCATGCTACATTCGGTGCCTATTTATATCAATGTTTTTATAAACGAACCGGTGATCAAACCGATTTTGTTAAAATTAACGGTTCAACCGGCGGTCGGATCGGTTTAATGAAAATTAATTATATATTTTTATTTTATTTTATATAAAATGATAATATAATAGATTAATTGTTATATAATACATTTTAAATATAAAAATAAATAAATAGTTACATAAAAACACATATAACAAAACATAAAATTCAAATAATCATATAAATATAATAAAATATCAAATTTAAACATTTATAAAAATTTAAAATAAAAAATTAAAAAAAAAAAACATAAAAACCGGACCGACCTCCGATTCTTGGTTAAACCGGTTGAACCGGCCGGTTCGATCCGATTTTGAAAACATTGATTTATATAGTAGACAAATAACTCATTTCATAATAAATAAAATAAATATCTATCATTCATACATTAGGTGTATAGTTCATCGGGTATAGTATCCCAAACGTTTGTTATCTTTGTTTGTTTTACACTAATTATAATTAATTATAATCTATTTAACTCATTAAATAATATTTTTTTATAATGGGATCCACAGTAAATTAAATAATAATTTTTTAATCTAATATAATTCGACTGGCTAGACACAAAGAAAAAAAGATCCATCAATTATTACTTTTATTTTTATATCGAAATACATTTTCAGTTTTCACAAAAATCAATACAAAAATATGAACTCATCTCAGAAATGAGATTTCTCAATTAGAATAAAACCAAACGTCTGTTACTAAAATTGCTACTTGGAGTAACCATTTCTATTTTGATTTCCATATATGATTTCTGAAAATGGATGCGAGGCTGCTTCATAGGTTTATTTATTTTTTGTTAACCTAGGTTTCAAGTTTTGGTTGATTAATATAGGGAGAGAGTGATATTCTTCTCTGGTTCACCATCCATGTAAATTCGAATGCGGTCACAACCTACACACGCTTGAATCGAATTTTCGACTTAGCTACCCTTCCATGGACCCACCTACAGTGCGACAAGGAATCCTGGAGGGGCGAACAACATACGATACTCCTGTCACTATTAAGATTCGAACCCCCTGATATTTATATTTTTTTCTTTATATTTTATCGCTGCGCCATATCCATGAAAAGGACTATTTTGTTTGGTTACATGACAGTTTTAGAAAGGAGTAGAATAATTGCAACTGACTGTCCTTTGTTGTTTGAAGGGAAAACTTGCAAGTGTGCTTAAAAGTAATATGGTAGGTTTTTAATCAAGTACTGGTTGAATATTTGATTTTTCATCTTATATTTTAGTTGCCATATAAGATAAAGGACTATCAAATTCTGAGATGACAATGATTTTGGATTAAATTTAGATCGTCTCGCTCCGATCTTGGCCAGTTCAAATATTATGTATTTTTAATTTTTTTGTACTTTTTAGGGCACTTTACCTCCTTGTACTATAGAGTTGGTGTTAATTACCCCACTCAATTACTAAATCTTTCAAATATCCTCCTCAATTAAAAAAAAAATATATTGATGAATAAAATCGAAGTTAAAAAAAAAATGAATTTACTTTGCCTCCTCTATCATAACCTATACAGTACAATCACCCCCTCTACCATAACCTATATAGAACAATGGCGCCCCTCTATAACCAATGTCATTAAATTTGATCCCAAATATTATTCAACTCTAATTCTATATATTAAAGTAGCCTTCAAGTAAATCTAAATTAGATAAGCAGCAAAAGTTGATTATTTCAATGCAAGACACGTTAAACTTAAATTTGTCTTATGTAAATATTTATGACCAAAATCATATATATATATATATATATATATATATATATATATCACTACTAAATATAAAAAAATTGCGTTCATAAAAAGCATAAATATGTACAGGCTTTATTATAAATAGTATTATAAATAGCTTTATCACTTTTATCTTAATAAATAATATACCATTTAAAAAATAGTGTTATTAACAAATATTATTCTAACAACGAGCAATCCAAGTTGATAAATGTGACGAGTGCAAATACAAATTAATGTATTTAAAACAAGTTTTGATATATAATAATTTCATTGGTGTTTGTACAAATTAATATAAAATACTAATTTATCTACCCATAATTATTTCAAAATGCCTTGTAACAGTGCCTTGTAACAGTTTATATGTACTTATTATGAAATTTTGACATATTTTACACAATCAATCAAATCAGACCTCATCTTAGCTCCCAAACCAAGACTACTCTTAGTTATGCACATTAATTTTCCTCGCTCCTCCAAGTGCGAAAATGATCATTTCGCAAACTTC